>CAKNYM010045625.1:13671-37803 GCA_932195095.1 Andricus curvator | reverse complement strand
AATCAAGTTTTCAACAAAACAGTTCAATTGCCAACCAAAGAGATATAGGTTCAACTAAATTAATGAATCTTTAACCAAAAAAATCACATTTTTGAAAAAAAGGTCAACTTTCAACCAACTGGTTTAATTTTCAACCAAAAAGATGAATTTTGCACGAGAAATGTAATAGTCGACATTTCGACCCAATAATATTTTTATTTTAAATAAAACGTACTTGGATTCAACTAAAAAAGACGAATTTTCTGCATGACAATTTATCTTTTAACTCCAAGAAACTAATTTGTAAGAAAAATTGGTATTTTCAACAAAAAAATGACTTTATAACAAAATTGATGAATTTACAACCAACTCATTTAATTTTCAACAGAATAATAAAATGTTCAACCAAAAATATAAAAGTAGACTTTTTAACCAAAACTAATTAACTTTCAACTAAAAATAGTTGAATTTTGAACCAAGGAGATGAAATTTCTAGAAAAAGAGACGAATTTTCAACTGAAATAATAAATCTTTAGCTAGATAATTTTAATTTTCATTTAAAAAATTAATTTTCGACCAAAAAATCAAGTTTTCAACAAAACAGTTCAATTGCCAACCAAAGAGATATATGTTCAACAAAATTAATGAATCTTTAACCAAAAAAATCAAATTTTAGCAAAAAAGTTCAACTTTCAACCAACTGGTTTAATTTTCAAACAAAAAGATGAATTTTGCACGAGAAATGTAATAGTCGACATTTCAACCCAAAAATATTTTTATTTCAAATAAAATGTACTTGGATTCAACTAAAAACGACGAATTTTCTGCATGACAATTTATCTTTTAACTCCAAGAAACTAGTTTGTAACAAAAAATTGGAATTTAAAAAAAAATGACTTTGTAACAAAATTGATGAATTTACAACCAACTCATTTAATACTCAACCAAATAATAAAATTTTTAACCAAAAATATAAAAGTAGACTTTTTAAACAAAATTAATCAACTTTGAACTGAAAATAGTAGAATTTTGAACCAAAGGGATGAAATTTGTAGAAAAGGATATGAATTTTCAACTAAAGTGATAAATCCTCAACTGAATAATTTTATTAATTATTATTAATTATATATATTATATTAATTAATTTTCTACCAAAAAATCAAGTTTTTGACAAAAAAAATTTCAACGGAAGAAATGAATTTTAAACTAAAATGATGAATCTTCAACGACAAAATGATATTCAAACAAATATTTTAAATTTCAGGCAAGTAGTTTAATTTTCAACCAAACAGATGAATTTTAAACGAGAAATATAATAGTCGATATTTTGACTAAAGAATTAGAATTTTCAACCAAAAAAATAAATTTTCAACGAGAAATGTACAAGACGATATTTGACCTCTAATTTGTGAATATTTAATTAATTAAAAATTCAGCATTGATTATAATTTAAATTCAAGTTATGATTTTCTTCGTAATTTACAGTTCAGCCGAACGGTTTAGATAATTGATTAAAATCGTAAATAAACTGAAAATTACACATTGTAATTGATTGTTGTTAAGCATTTAAAAATATTGCAGGCGACAACCGTCCTAGTGTGAGGGAATCGATCCATCCATTCACAAAGTCTCACGTATTACGATAACCATCCTAGTAAGACACCGATAAAACTTTATCACTCGTATCTTAACTTGTCTTGTAAAATATCACGGCGCAAAATGCGGTTGCTTTTCAATCTAGATCCAGATTTATCAATCGGGAAAACCCCAATTGACATTTCAGACTTTGAACTGGCGTCTGAATCAAATTTTTTTACCAGATGAAAATTTCGCAAATCATTTATTTATCTAAGTACTCTATAAATTTGAATTAGTAAAATATACTTGACCGAAACCATCTCAAATCAGGCAGGTTCTACACTAGAAGTCACAGAATCTCTCGCGAACGAAATATGTCGTTTTTAGAGGAAATTAGGCAATGGGTATTTTTTCGATTTGCAGAAAAAAAAATTTCTACGAAGTTATGTGTATTTGAAGTTTTTGCTTTGTTTAAAAAAAAAAAAAAACAATTTTTTTGTTTAAACGTCTATCACTTTTGACCTAATTGAGATATCTATGATTATCATCCAGATTTTGATGTCTTTTATTTATTTATCTTTTATTGTATTTCTAAAAATATTAAAAGTCAATTTTCTCAAAAAACCCACTCTTATATCATATCCAATTTTTGGTTGAAATTGCAATCTTATAAGGAAGATATATATATTAATTGTTTCAAGATTAAATTTTATAATTTTATGAATTATTTTTATTTCAATTAAAGAAATAATTTTTATTGAATGATTAATCTATTCAATTAATTCTTGTTATATTGAATCATTGATGAATAATTTATGATAATAATAATTAATAATTAATAATGATTAATAAATTAATAAGGAAGATATCTTGGGAGTTCTATGCGGGCTAAATAACTTTTGTGGTCAGGAGAATTTTTTGTCATAAAATCGAAATTTCTACTTTTTCTCGCAAGCAATAACAGGAATGAAAAAATATTAAAAGAAAAGTTTGCATGGCTAAGAAAGTTCTATGAAAAATATGTGTTGTTCTTTTCGTGATAACTTGTATCGTTTACCTGAAAAATTCAAAACTTACACTTTAAGAAAAAAAATTCTCCCGGCCCCGAAGATGGTTTTAGCAGGCATAAAGCTGATACGATATCTTCCTTATATAAGCAGAAATTGTAGAAAAAATCGGAATAAAAATAAAAAACGTGGGTTTTTCGTGAAAATATTCTTATCATGTTTTCAAATTTGGGAGAAATAAATAAAAAATATTTTCTGGAAAACGCCACATTTTTGATTTTTTTCATATTTTCTTACAATTTCTGATTATACATATAAGGAAGACATCATATCAGCTTCATGCCGGCTAAACCATTTTGCGTAAAAATCTAGAAAATTGGATTTTATGAAAAAAAAATCTCGTCCCAAAATTTATTCAGCCCGCATAAAACTCACAAGATATATTCCTTATAAGAGTACAAATTCAACAAAAAATTGAAAAATATAAGTGTGGGTTTTTTTGAGAAAATTAAATTTTAACATTTTCAGAAACACCACCATTTTGTTAATTTTCAATATCTTTCAAAATTTCCAGCGGATTGAAAAAGGAGACAATAAAAGCTATCAAAATTATAGAAAATCTTATATCTAAATCCTTATTTCTACTTTTGACGATAGCGCAATTTGGGACGTGTTAGCGAACTAGTGACCGAGCGATCCAAAGCGAGAGTGCAAGCGAGAGACAGAGAGAGAGAGAGAGAGAGAGAACGATGACACAAGCGCATACTAATCTACTTATGCTATTGCACAACCATTACTCACTGATCTTTAAGCTTCTAATTTAAGCGACTTATGTTTCCTTTTTCTTTCACTTCTCTTGTACCTCCATTTTGCCATTTTCACAACCATTCTTTCATTCTTTCTCATTCACTCCCCTAGCACCCTCTAACTCCTTCATCCACTCTTCCTCCAAACCATCCTTCCCTAGAATCTTTACCGCATTCTCTTGCCAGCTTCCTTTATCTCCCATTCTTCTCCTACATCCTTCCCATACATGCTTCCATGTTTCCTCTTCCCATTCACAGATTCTACACTTCCTGTTCTCTTTCTTTCTCAATACATACCTGCCGTTACCTCGTTTCCCAATCTAGATCTTGCCATTCTGGTCCATCTTTTCTCTCTCTATCCCTTTTCTAAATACTTTGGTGCTCCTTCCTTATTTACCATCTTATACCATTTAT
Organism: Andricus curvator; assembly: GCA_932195095.1. Taxonomy (NCBI): domain Eukaryota; kingdom Metazoa; phylum Arthropoda; class Insecta; order Hymenoptera; family Cynipidae; genus Andricus; species Andricus curvator. The sequence continues at coordinate 34,019 of CAKNYM010045625.1, read as the reverse complement.
TATATTTTAATTCCTTAATTACCCATCATCTTTTTATTAATTGTATTTCCCTCTTTCTTTTTTCCACTTACTCATAGTTTACTCCAGTCCCGCCTTCTATATCTCTAGCCTTAAAGAACTCCCTGCTTCCGTCTTCCCATCTCGTTAATTCCATCGCCCTCCCTCTCCTTTCTTCTACCTCCACCAAACACTCTCTCGCTAACTCCCCTCCCTTTCCCTCCCTCATCTTCGTCTCAAAATTCCATGCCTTCGTTCCCGCTCTAGTACTTAATTTATCCCTTTGCGCTTCTTCTCTCATCATTATATCCCGGCGTCCTCCAGTCTACCCTTTGCGGCCACCTTATATGCCTTTCTTATAAACTCTCAATCTCTTTCCTTTCTTTCCATAACAATATATATGCTCCATAACCTAATACCGGCCATACCAGCATATCAAATAACCACATTCTCATTCTCCAATTTTTGTTCAACCTTCTTTTTCCTATTCCCCATATGTGTTTCATTACCCCTGCTGCTTTTTTCATTCTTTGTCTTATATGTGCTCCATGATCTCCATTTTTTTGCAAGGTATATCCCAAATACTTAAACTCTTTTACTTCTTCTAATTTTATTCCCTTCCATCTCCCCGTCTATTCTTTCTTTCTTCCTCCTCCTTTTCTAAACATCATTATCTTTGTCTTTTCTACATTCAAATTCAACTTTTTCCCATCTAAGTATTTCTCTAATCCTGTAATTAAGGCCGCCACCCCTTCTTCATCCTCTGCCATCAACACTATATCGTCTGCGTATGCCAGTGTATATATCTTTTCGTCTCCTATCCTAACTCCTCCGCAACCTTTTCTCTTCATTTCTTCTTCCAAGTCTGATATTAATATATTAAATAAAAGTGGGCTCAGAGGACATCCTTGCCTCACTCCTCTCACCAACCAGAAACTATCTCCTACTTGCTCTCCTACCTTTACCTTGCTTTTTGTCTCTCTAAAAATTTCCGATACTCTCTTGATTAATCCCTCTCGTATCCCCTTTTTCACCGTAACTTTTTCTATCTCGCCTCGGTTTAATGAGTCAAACGCCGCCTTTAAATCCACGAACATTGCTATCATTGCCCCTTTCTCCCTTTTAATCCTCTTATTTACTAAATAGTTCAGAACATACATATTGTCCATCACCCCCATCCCTTTTCTAAAACCCTGTTTGATTCGGTGGCTCTATCTTTTTCTCCAAAACTTCTTTTTTTAACCTCTCCGATAAAACAGTCACATATACTTTATGCAGTGTTGGCATTAGAGTCACTCCCCTATAATCTTTAACCTCCTCCCTTTTGCCTTTCTTCACTATTGGTATCACTTCTCCTTCTTTCCATAACTCTGGCCACCCCTCTCCTCTCCATACTCTATTGCATATCATCCATGCCCAATCCTTTAATTCTGTACCCCCATATTTCCATACTTCATTTGGAATCTCATCTATACCAGGTGCCTTTCCATCTTTCATCATCCCGAATACCTTGATTATTTCCTCCCTTGTAATGTCCTTCTCCTCATCTGTTTCCCGACCATCTTTTCCTCCTTTCCTAACCTTCCTGTCTACCCCTCCTAGTAGTAGTAGTAGTATACCATTAAACCATTTCCCTTTCCGGGTAGACGTGGCACTACCCGCTTCGGGTAGTGTTTCTAGGTGGATAGTTTTCTTGTAGTTAATAACTACAAGTATGGGCTCACCACACCCACGATGTGCCAACATCTTCTTCTCTCACTATTTACCACCTTCCAAACCTCTTCTTCCGTCCTAGTCTTCTCCGCTTCTTCTTCAAACCTTTTATTTTCCTTTTCTCTTTTTTGATCACACAACTCAGTATACTCTTTCTTCTTTTTCCTATATTCTTCTCCACGACTTGTCCCTTTTCTCCATTTTCTTAATTCCCTTCTCACTTCCTTCTTCTTCTGTTTACATTCCTCATCCCATCCACTTCTATCCCCTCCTTCACTACCTTCTTTTTTTCTTGTGCACTCTAATACTCTTTTTATTTCCCTTATGATTATTTTCATTTCCTCATTTACATTTCCTTCCCCCATTTGGATATTCCTGTTTTTTTCCTTAAACTGTTATTTACCATCCATTGACCAATCCCCTTTTCCTGCACTTTTTACTTTTCCTTCCTTTTTAGCTATTCCTCCCATTCCTCCCATTGCTCTGCCTTTTTTATCCTTCCTCTTTCCATTTCGAACCTGCCATTTGTAACCTCATGGTAATCTTCCCCTTACTCTTTCCCATCCCTTTTCATCTAGCCACGTCTCTATCGTTACTACTACATCCCAATGTATCAAATTTGTCATAAACTCCCTATCCTTTCTTTCTAAGCCTGCTATATTCCAGTAGCATATCCTCCAATCTTTCCTACTTTCGTTTTTCGTCTCTTTTTGTTTCCTACTATTTATTATTTCTATATCTGCCGTTCCTTTTTCTCCAAGTTTCCCGACACTTTATTTTTCACTTACTCTCCTCTAGCCTCGTCCCGATTCCACCATACACCTTCTATCTGTATTCTCCCATACTTAACCCATGTTCTTCGTCCCTTTTTTTCTTTCCTCTTCCGCTATTTTCTTCAACTTATACTGCATCTTCCTTTCTACCCATGTCAAATTATCCTCTATTCTTTCTGAGCTTCCATATAACACCCTCTTCTTTGTCATCACTTTCCTCTTATGTTCCCATTTCTGTAGTTTCACCAGTACCATCCTCTCCCCTCTTAGCTCTTCCCTTCCTACACTTCGAACTTCCTCTATCTCTACCTAAGCATCAATCCTTTTTAGTACTTCTTCCACTCCTTCCTTCAGCTCCTTCTCCTCTAATCTTAGACCCTTTACCACTATTTTGTTGAAAATTCGTCTATTTTGGACGAATTTCCACTGTTTTTGATGACAATTAAAATATTTTTTGTTTTAAATATTAACTATTACATTTTTCGATTAACAATTTTCTGTATAAAATTTAACTACTTGGCTAAAAGATGACCTACTAGGTTTAAAATACATTTATTTTTGTTGAAGATTTCCTATTTCAGTTGCAAATTTATCTCTTTAGTTGTAAATGAAACTACTTTGTTAAAAATTCAAATATTTTGTTGAAAATTCGTATTTTTGAATGAATTTTAATGTTTTTGATTAATAATTAAAAAATTTTAAATGTAAATATCAACTATTACATTTTTACAGATTAAAAATGTTTAGAATAAAAATGAAAATCTTTTTTGGTAAAAAAAGCAAAGTATTTGGTTGGAAATTAATCTGTTTCCTATGAGAATTTCACTGTTTTTGATATAAAATCGAAATCGATTTTTGGATTTAATATTAACTTTGACCTTTTTTGATTAAAAATGCTTTGAATAGAAATAAAAATCTTTTTTTTTTGTAAAAAAATGGAACTATTTTGTTACAAATTCATTTTTTTTTATGAATTTCACTGTTTTTTATTAAAAATTCAAATCTAATTTGGTTTAAATATTAATTATTACATTCTTCAATTGAGAAAGTTTTGAATGAAAGTGACAATCTTTTTTGGTTTAAATATCAACTATTAAATTTTTCCTCCAGTATTCATTTTTTGTTGTTGAAAATTTAACTACTTGACTAATAGATTAACAACTTTGCTAAAAATTCATTTTTTGGTTGAAGATTCATAATTTAAGTTGTAAATTGATTTTTTTGGTTGGAAATGTAACTATTTTGTACGAAATTCAAGCATTTTGTTGAAAATTCGTCTTCCTGGATCGAAAACTCATCTCTTTCGATAGAAATTTAATCTATTTTGCTGAAATGTGCAACTATTTAGTTTAAAATTTATCTTTTTTCCGACGTTTCAACTATTTTGTCGAAATTTTTAAAAAGATGAATTTAACTGTTTTTCAATAAAAGTTCAAATATTTTTTTATCTAAATATCAATTATTATATTTTTGGTTGAGAATAATGTATATTTTTAGTTGAAAATTCATATTTTTTGTTAGAAAATTAATCCATTTTGTCAAAAATTCGATACTTTTACTTTAAATGTTGGGAATTTAGAATGTTTGAAATTGAATTTGACAATAGTGTATGTTTTCTATTAAACATAATTTATTCCCCTATTACCGTGAAAATCTTCTTATTTTAATTCCTCAACCAATTTTTTGAAAAATTAATACGAAGAAAGTCAATGATTTTTTCTCAAATGGAAAATTCTATTGACACAGATTATAAAGAGCTTTCTGATTTTTCCTTCGAGCTTTTAGTAAGTTGTAATAAAAACTACAAAAAAAGATCTTTGATTAGATTTTCCTTCTTAAAGGTTTCCTTTCCGAGCTTTCAGGGTAAAAAGCGTGCGTGATAAACCCATAACTTGGTGAGTGCTTACTGCTTACTTTCTCTGGGTGAAGGCTACGGTAAACCAGTGGTTATGGTCGCGAAGAAAGGCGATCGATTTTGAGCGCGGCTGCGGTTTCGAGGTGAAAAATAAATGCGACTTTTGTGGTGGCTGGCCTCGACTTGGAGGAAGACAATTATCGACACTATACGTTAGGGTGGATCGAAAAAAAATTAGAAAATTGAAAACGCCTTCGTGCTGAAAAGTTTCCCTTTTGGTCCCTTATATGGTGTCTAAAATTTGAAATAAATCGATTATCTTGTGGTTGCGCGGAGTCGAAATATAATTTAAAAAATTTTTATTTGCAGAGTTTGGGAAAAATCGTAAATGCTATTTTTGTTTTGTAATTTACATAATATGTCTCATTTTTACAATTATGTTTAGACTATTCATTCGAATTTATATATAAGAAATTAAATTTTTTATGGAGACCTGAAAATGAAAAAAAAATCTTGAAGCTCTAAAAATAAAAAAAAAATCAGTATGGAATGAATCTTAAGAAAAAAAAATAAGATTTACGATTTTTCCAAAGCTCTGCGATTCAAATTTTTTTACATTGTATTTGGACTCCGCCTAACCGCAAGATATCAATCGATTCATTTAAAATTGTATACATGTTATAAGGGACTCAAAAAGAAACTTTTAGGTCCTAAGGATTTTTCAATTTATAATTTTTTTTTTGATCCACCCTACTATACGTGGATGATAATAATTCAAAAAATCAACATCAGCTCTTATTATCAATAAATTATTCATGCCTAAGTAGCCTTTGCACATTGTCCAATACTCATTATTTGTATAAGGGCGATTTTTATTTAAGTTTTTATAACTGGTTCAAAATTAACTTTTTTTTGTGAAAATTTAGCTTTTTTGGTTAAAAACTCAAAATTCGTCTTTTTGGTTTCGAAATTCCACTATCTGGGCGAAAATGCAACTTTTTTTGGTTAAAGTTCACTCTTTTTTGTTTGAAAATTCTACCATTTGGTTAAAAATTCATTTTTGTAGGTTGAAATTGCAACTATACAGTTAAAAATTCAAAGATTTTGTTTAAAATTTACGTAATTTCTGAAATATTAAATTATTTTAATGAAAATAAATTTTGTTGTTGTTGAAAATTCAACTTTCTTCTACAAAATTCGTCTTTTTTCTTGAACATTTTTCGTAAAGTGTTATTGGCTTAAGAGTTCATCTATTTGGTTGAAAATTCAACTGTTTTGTTAAAAATTGAATTATTTTGTCAAAAATTCAACTATATTCTCAAATTTTTATTTTTCTTAGTCGAAAATTTAACTGTTTTTTGTTCAATTTCATTCTTTAATAGAAAGATAATCTTCTGGGTTGAAAATTTATCTTTTTAGATGGAAATTTGTTTATTCGGTTGAAAATTGAACTGTTTTGTAGAAATGTTTTCTTTTTGTATTTAAAATTCAACATTTTGAATGAAATTTTCTTCTTTATCCTCTGAAAAATATTTCTTGGATGAAAATTCAATTCTTGTTAAAAATTCGTCTTTTTTGTTTTGAAAATTCATCTATTTTGGTAGAAATTTCAGCTTTTTTAGTTGAAAATTAATCTGTTTTGGTTAAATATTCAACTACTTTGTTGAAAATTCGACATTTCTGGTTGAATTTAACTGTATTCGTTTCAAAATAAAAAATCTTTTTTTTTGCTACAATATCAATTATTATTTTTTTCTTGTTTTGCCAAGAATTTATCTTTTTTAGTGAAAAATTCAACTACTTGTTTACAAGTTGATCGAAAAAAAATTTTACTTATTAACTTTCTTAATTGAAATGGAACAGTAACGTTGTATAAAACCCCCCAACACCAAATCGTTTTCGTTATTTTCGCATGACGACTGAATAAATTGTGAAAAAATGTTTATGTTTTTATTTTATTGATATTTTATATATAAAATAAAGTGGTTCAGAATTTCAGAAAAAAACTTCACGTAATTTATGCATGGCCCCTTATATTCAAATTTAACCTTTAAATAGATTAGGAATGAAAAATAGATAAAAATAAATGAATAATAATAATGAATAAATAAATACTTCGATATACCATTTGTCAATGATCAACATTTATATGAAAATATTTTTAAAAAAATGCTATACAAGTTTCAATATTATATTTTTAATTTTTATTACTGAATGGCTAAAGTTTTAGGAGTGTTATTATTTACCACTCATATTTTTATCCACTTTTAGAATAGATGTTTCTCATACTTCCCGTAAAAAATTAAATTAATTTATAAATTTGATTTATAATTATTTAATTTATAAAATAAATCAAGGTTTGCTGAAAGCTATTTATAAATTTATTTTTATCTTTAATAATTGAACTTATTATTCAGTTCTTGAACTTAGGGATATTTAGAAATTAATAGTGAAGTCTAAATTACGACTGCAATGATTTTATGATAAAAATATTTTTATTTCGGATAGGCAATTGAAAAATGCTACTTCTTAAGTTTTGTATAGAAGAGTCACTTGTTCACGCCAATTTTCCTACAAGTCTTCACATAAAAGCACCCATTGCATGTTCGTTGAGTTTCCGTTTTTTAACTTCCTTTTTTCTAGGGTGCTTTTACATGCTCCAACACCCTCATACATATGCGCATTATGTATACTCGAGAAATTTACGCGCTCGCGATAAAACCGTGCCAAGGTGTCAGACAAATAAAAAATAAATTTGTACCAAAAAATTTGAAAAAATTCTTTTTGTAGCAGAAAGGTGTTTTTGAAACATTAATCTTATGCATCGCAAGACTTGTATGACACACTTTCTAGTAGTTAGGTGCTACAATTTAATTAGGACTAATCAGGTGAAAAAAAAATTTGGTGAGACTTTTCTAGTACTTTTGCCCCAAAAAGGTCCCGCTGAAACAGGACGTCCTTTGAATGTTTCTAGTACTTTTTTTTCGAAAAACTCCTACAGAAACAGGAAGTATTTTGATTTTTTTCTAGCAAGGTTGGGTCAAGAACATTTTTCCATGGCAGGACTCTTTTTTGACATTTTGGGAATATGAATTTCGAATTGTACAGATTTCAAAAAATATTAACCCAGGGACTTTCCTAGAACTATTGCTCTACAAAATTCATAATGAAGCATTTTTTTTAACTTTACTAGTACTTTTGTTTTAAAAAAAATCCTACTGAAATAGGGTGTATTTCCATTTTTTCTTTGAGACCGAATCCATTTCAAATCAGAGAGGGTTCTACACTTGAAATCGCAGAATCCCTCAGGCATAAAATAAGTTTGTTTTTTAGAGGAAATTAGGCAATACGTATTTTTCCGATTTTCGAAAAAAAATGGTGTAAAAAGTTATGCGCATTTGAATTTCGTGCCTTTAAAAAAATCGAATTTTTTCTTTAAACCTCTATAACTAAACCTCTATAACCGCCAGAAAATTAAGAAAGGGTTTGAAATTAAGAAAATGGCAGTGGTTTCACTGAAAAAATTGAAAATAGATTTTCTCAAAAAACCCACCTTTAAATTTTTTGTCCATTTTTTTTGATTTTCCACTTTGATAATGAGGATATCTTGTAAGTTGGATGTTTGCTAAATCAATTTTGTAGCCAGGAGAATTCTTTTTCCTTAAAACGTCTAAAAAAGTTCTATGGAAAATTTCTCTTGTTCTTTTGCGATATTTTCCATAGTTTACGAGAAAAATTCGAAAATTACATTTTTAGGAAAATGCGAAACTCTCCTTGCCTCAAAAATGGTTTAGCCCGCATGATGCTGATAAGATGCCTTTCTTCCATTAGTAGAAACTTTTCAAAAATATTTGGAAGAATAAAAAAGGTGCAGTTTTCAAGAAAATATTTTTTTTCATGTTTTCAAAATTTGCACAAAAAAAATAAGAAAGATTTTCTTGAAAACCCTACCTTTTTATTATTATAACTATTTTTTAAAAGTTTCTACTAATAGAAGAAAGGCATCTTATCAACATCATGCGGGCTAAACCATTTTTGATGCCGTTAGAATTTTTTATTTTTCTAAAAATCTAATTTTTTAATTTTTTCCATAAACTATGAAAAATATCGCAAAAGAACAAGAGATATTTTTCATACAAATTTTTTTAGACGTGCAAACTTCTTTCTTAAGACCTTTTCGTGTCTGTTATTGTTTCAAAGAAAAAGTAGAAAATTCGATTGTAAGAAAAAAGAATTCTCCTGGATAAAAAATTTATTTAGCAAACATCAAACTTACAAGATATCTTCACTATCAAAGGAGAAAATAAAAAAAAATGACCAAAAATTTAAAGGTGCGTTTTTTGAGAAAATCAATTTTTAATTTTTTCAGAAAAACCGCTGCCATTTTCTTAATTTTAAACTCTTTTTCAATTTTCTGGCGGATTTTGAAAGAAGACAATGAACGCTATCAGAATCAAGACCATACCAATACCGTCTCAATACCATCTTTCCACAGCAGGGAAAAAATTTTTGAGATCACTTTTTTTAAAATTTGAAAATTCTATGTACATATATTCGTAGTCATCAAAAAGACAAACAATTTATCTCCATGACTTTTTTTGATCAAACGAAAAATACTGGAGTTATAGCATTTACAATATTCCAAAAAACAAATGAAAATGAACATTTTAAGCCAAACAACGCACGATATGAAAAAAGGCAAGAAAAGAAAAATGTTAATTTTTGAACACCCTACAATATTGTTATGAGACTTTTTTTAATTTTCTTGAAAAATTGAAAATTCAAATTTTTATCGCACAAAAAAATAATTAAAAATCAAAAATTCCATTTTGCGGTCAAAATATACAAGATACGAAAACAGATGAATCGACAAAAATTATGCAGTAAAAAAAAGATCTACAAATTTGTTATCAATCACTTTTTTATGGGGCGTAGTTTTTGTTTCATTTGTAAAAAACTGATTTAAGAATAAAAAAAATTAAATTAAAAAAAAAAATCACAAACCACGAAAAAAATTAATTGACGAAAGTTGTTCACTCAGAAAAGAACTACACATTTTTTCTCAATCATTTTTTGATAAGATGCGTAATTTTTGTTTCAATCGTGAGAAACAACATTAACATTAAAAAAAAATTGTGGAAAAACGACGCATGGTACGAAAAAAGATAAACAGACAAAAGTTGTTCAACCAAAAAAGATCTACAAATTTGTTATAAACTTTTGTTATCTAAGAACATTTTTCGCCTAAATTACATTTAAAAATTTTCTTAGAACCACTTTACGCTAGGATGCATATTTTTCGTTCAAATCGTAAAAAATAACATTCAACATAAACAAATTAAATTAATGGAAAAACGACACAAGTTGCAATAAAATGGATAAAAACAAAATTGTTTTGTTTTATAGGATTCGCACTTTTTTTCAATTATAAAAACAAGACAATGAAAATACATCTGTTTTTAATATCAATGCATATTATTAATTGTAATAATATACATTTATGGAAATGATATAAAAGCAATCACATGCCGACGTACAGAAATAAATGTAATATACATTTCATATAATAATGTTGAGCATATAATGTAGAAAATTTCGCATTTTGGACAAAATCGAGTGCGAAGAACGAGGTACGTGATGAGAATGTATTCGTTAAAGCCGAAGGAGCTTTAACAAAAGAGAATTCACAATCACCAAACTACAGTTGTCGATACTTTGACCTTTAATTATACAAGGTGTGTGCACAAATGTGGGGGAAATACAAAGACCGAGCACGCAGCGCGAGGTAAATATATTAACGAGCGCGAAGCGCGAGAACCAACAGTCGCGCGCCTTAGGCGCGCTCAAACTTTTGTTCTAAAAAAATGCTGCCGAAGTAGAATGTATTTTGAACATTTATAATACTAATTTTCTAATGCCAAAAACGAATTAGGAAATAAAAGCTTTAACAAAATTTTGTAGGACTTTTCTATTAGTAATTTGGAACCGAAAAATTCCTACTGAAACAGGACCTATATTGAACTTTACTAGTAGTTTATTCTGAGTGAAACTTGCTGAAACAGGACGTATTTTAAAATTGATAGTACTTTTGTCTTAATAAATTCCTACTGAAACAGGAAGTACTATAAACTTTTATAGTACTTTTGTCCTAATAAACTCACGCTACAACAGGATTAAATAAAAAAATTTTAAGCTGTTTTGCCGCTGAAACAGAATGTATTTTGAAATTTTCTGGTACTTTTATCCCAATAATTTTTTTCACGGCGTGACTCTTTTTTGACCATCTAGGAACATGAGTTTGAAATTGCAGAAAATTCAAGAAAATTGAAGTCAAATTGAAAATTGAATAAGTGCTTTTCTCCTAAAAAATCCTGTGGAAAGAGGACGTAATTTCAACGTTTCTAGTTCTGTTGTCACAATAACATTTTTCAACGGCATTTGTAATTATATTTTCACAATTTTTTAGTACCTTTGTCCTTGAAAAGTTTTGCGGGAACATATGGTATTTATAAAATTTTTTAGTATTTTTCTCCTAAAAACACTTGCTAAAAATGAAGTACTTTAAACCTGTTTAGTACTTTTGTCCAAAAAAACATTTTTCCAGGACAGGACTCTTTTTTCACATTTTAGGAATATGAATTCAAAACTGTGCATATTCCGAGAAAAAGAAAGTGGGACTGTTCTAGTACTTTTGTACTTATAGTGATTCAGGACTAAAGAGTTAAAAAAAATAAGTGGGACTTTTCTAATACTTTTGCTCTAAAAAATTCTTGCTGAAACAAGACTTATTTTAAATTTTTCTAGTACTTGTGTTCTAACAAAGCACTGCTGATGCAAAACATATTTTGAATTTTTCTAGTACTTTTTTCCCGAACAAAATTTTTCCATGACAAGGCTCTTTTCCATAATTTGGAGAACATGAATTTGAAAGTTTACAGTGAGGTGGGAACTTCATACATAAGTTGATCCCTATTTCCGCAAAAATTTTATCATACAGAAGTCTTATCTGCACTTGTAAAAAATTCGGAAAAAAAATAAAATGGAATTCTAGAGCTTTTTTCCCTATTTCGACTTCTAAACATTTCTACCTTAGTACTGATTCATCACCCACTCAGTAGTTTAGTGTGCCTTTATTCGTAAACCTAATAAGATTCCCATACAACTTTTTGTTTACTCAGTCCAACATTAATTTTTCTATCTTTTAAAAATTCAGTCTTAATTGAGTAAAAATCACGTGAAAGAGAAAATTTATGTCTGAACAAATAGAGCAGAATTCTCCATTTCAGGTGAAGAGAATGAGCTAAAAATAACTGACAATGAGTGTAACAGCTTGAGAATTTAATCCACCTTGGTGCTCGATTGCATTAGTGCAAAAACTACATTTCTCTAGCGGTTTATGAAGGAGATAGACATCCAACTCCAACTTTATTCTCGCCTTCCCTGTTCTTCACCCTCGAGTGATTTATTGGCATAATATTATTGAAAGCATTTCCCAGAAGGTACTTTTCTTCCATCTCAAGTTTCTCTTTCCAACATTCTGATATCTCCTTACTCTTTCCCACCCTTTGCAATCATTCTTCCTGATTCACATCGTTCTCCTTTTCCGGAAATGACTTAGGGGTTGCAGAAAGTCAGACGAGTCGGTCACTCGCGATAGAAGACTATCATCCACACTCTTATACTAACTGGCCCAAACAAAAATAGCATGTCGATCGATAAGTGATGGTCGATTCTTGCCTGTCGGTGCCATGACCTTCTTTTCCTCTATGTCTATTTCAGAATTCCCTTCTTCTTCTTTATTTGCAACGTTCCCCCTCAGGGTTTACACAACCTCCGTTCCATTACATCTTTATTAAATAATTTTTATATCGCTTTCTATGGTAATCGGTACAATGGTTGGTCACCCCCCCCCCCCCCCCCCTCAATGATTGGCCACCTTATTTAAATACGCTTATATGAAAGAATACTCACAAATAAAACTACTAATAAATAGTGCAGGATGGAGAGCAAACAATTATGAATAAGTTAACAGCTTTTAATGTTCAGTTCTTGAGATCAGGAGTTTCTGCTTGTATACATGTTTTTTTAATAGTTATTAAAGATTTATCTAAAAATTTTTGGATTTTTTTTTAATTTGGTGATCAAAGATACACGATAGTAGTATTCTCACTTTAAAGGTATGTCTGTGTATTGGTAGGTGGGTGGCCAATCATTGTCTTCGTGAATTATGTGGAAAATTTATATATATATATATATATATATATTTAAATATATATTTTAAAATTAAGATAGAACAGAAATCCATTTTATCATGAATAATTTTATGCAAAATGAGCATGAAAAAGATTCAAAATTAAAAAATAGATTTCTAGACCACCTCACTTTTCGGCTCATTAGAGACAAAAATAACCAATTGAAAAAAGAGGGAGAAAAGGAGAAAAAGTCAACCAAAAATACCAACCTCTCACTTTTTCTTTTATCCGTCTTTTTTATACTACCAAGGAACCAACATGTTTCGGAGTCAATTTAAACTCCCTCATCAGGGATTATTTATAGGAAACTACAAGGTATGACAAAAATATATTATTATGCCAATTGGAAAAATCAGAAACATAATACCTGCCGATAAAAATAATATATATATATATATATATATATATATATATATATATATATGTGTGTGTGTGTGTGTGTACATTCACATACACATATACAAACACAACACTAATCACTTTTCTTTAAAAAAGGATTAATTAATCAAAATTTTGCATTCATTAGGTAAAAATTGACAAAGGTATACAAACATTATTATTCATAATAAGATTAGAAAAGAATTTCAAATTCAAAGAAATATTTTAAATTAAAAAGAAGAAAGATGGTTATTATGACCTGAATATTATTAACCCCGACACTGATTAAAAAATTTTTTTTAAAGAAAACAGTAACGAAAAATTGCGGAACTTTTTGTTTTAAATTTATATTGAAAAGGAACAACTATTTTAAATGAAAATATCGCTCACAAAAATTACGTGGTGAAGATTCAAAGAACCGAGGCAAACTAAATTTATTTTTCAACTCGAAAACTCTCAAAGCATGAAAAGATTTTAGAGATCGTTTCCTCCCATTTTTAAGAGAAAGAGAGAGAGAGAGAGAGAGAGAGAGAAAAGAAGAAAAGACCCTTTTTATTTTTATAGCTTTTCGGACAAGTAACATAGTTTTGAAGCGGTTCTCTCGAGATTAACCCAAAAATCATAAAATGCACATGTTACCAAAAAATTTTCTTACAGAATTGAGAGAAACACAAAATATAAGAAAACGTTCCAAAAATCATTATCAATTATTCAGAAATGAATACAAAAATAAGATATCCAATGTGATCTGAAAATAAAAGACATAAGTAAAAAAATTTTTTAGATAGAATATCCAGCATAAGATTATAACAAAGTACTCATTGGCACATAAGAAAAAATTATGCTCACATCTTGTGTATATGGCATCTTCCTCAGAATACCTTTGTTTAATATATAAAATATATATATATTATAATATTCAGTATTATAAAAGAATTTCAGCATTGTAGTTATCACTTATCGTGATAAAAATTCTAATAAATATTTATTTCGATTTATTTTTGAGACCACTTTATTTCTTATAAATAAAATATTAATTTTATTCGAAAATATTTTTAATTGAAATAAAAACTAAAAACTTTAAAATAAAATTCATTTTTATTATGATTAGTTATTATAATGTCCATCAGACGTATTGGAACTATCAGAAGATTCGATTTTGTGGTTATGTTTCGACGGATTTCATCTCGGAGGTCTCAATCTATCAATCAATATAAAACTAACAATACATCTTTCATTTCATTAAAGTATACTTGAAATACAAAAATACACTTGAAATACACGTATAAATCACTAAAAACACATTTCAAGAAAACTTAACCTTTTTCGCGAAGACTGGGACAAAGACTCGCGATTACTAGTACATGGCAGATTTGGAAATGGCGATAACTGGGATATCGGTGCTTTTTGACTTTTAATTGTTTATCAATAAGAAGTAATATTAAATATAATGTAAAACCAATTTTTATAATATTCTAGGATGTTTAATGCTTCAATCAGTACCAATCATTTTTTAACTAATCCTTCCAAAACAATTTTCTAAATATTTGAAGTCAATGAAATCTCTTATGGTGACGATTACTGGGACCATTATTACTGGTTACCATTTTGGGTTCTTTGCCCCCTTCCCCCCCCCCCCCCCGACCCCGAAAAGTAACGTAGCCCAAAATTCTCTCAAAACAAGGAAAATAGGGTATTTTCACAAAAATAGGGCAATAATAGGCAAATTAATTTTAAAAAAAATATAATTAATGTAGATACCATATTGAATTCAATATGAAACGCTTTGGATTTTTAAGATTTCAAGTCGAAATATATTGCATTTCCAGCAACGTTGTTGAATATTCAAACCAAAAATATTTTTCACCCAAAGAGATGAATTTTCTTTGTTAACAGGCGAAAGTTTGAAAAAATTTGATTTTTAATTAAATAATTGCATTAACAACCAAACAGTTGCATTTTTAAACAAAAGAGGCGAGTTTTTGAAACAAAAAAGCTTAGTTTCAACTAAGAAAGATCAATTTCTAAACAAGAAAGATGACTTTTCTATCACAGAAGATGAATTTTCAATCTAAAAGGTTGAATTTTTAACAAAAAAGTTAGACTTCAGACAGACTTTATCAAAATAGTTGAATTTTTAACTAAAAATGAAATTTTTTGAACTAAAAATAGAATCGCTAAATTTTTGATAAAAAATCTAATTTTCAGCCAGTTGAATTCAACCAAAAAAGACGAATTTTTAACGAAATAGGTGAATTCTCAACTAATAATGAAATTTTTTGAACTAAAAATAGAATCGCTAAGTTTTGGATAAAAAAACTAATTTTCAGCCAGTTGAATTCAATCAAAAAAGACCAATTTTTAACGAAATCGGTGAATTCTCAACCAAAAAGTTGAATTTTCAAAAAAAAAAAATTAATTTTCAATAAAATAGTTCAACTTTTACCTAGCAAAGATCAGTTTTCGATTAAAAATTTACATTTTTAACCAAAAATTTAATAGTTTCCTTCCTAGATAGAAAAATGAATTGTCAACGGAAAGAAGGAATTTTCAACAAAAAAGTTAAATTTTTAACCAAATAGTTGAATTTTTAACTAGCAAAGATAAATTTTCAAATAAAAATTGAAAAGTTACTTTCCTAGTTGAAAAAATGAATTTTCAAAGAAAAATAATAATTTTGAACAAAATAGTTGAAGTTTCGACCAAGGGGATGAATTTCTAACAAAAAGTTGAACTTTTAACCAAAAAAGATTAATTTTCAACAAAATAGTTGATTTTCAACTAGCAAAGATCAATTTTTAATTAAATATATCAAATTTCAACCAAAAATTGACTATTCATTTTCCTATTTCAAAATAAAAAATGGTAAAAAAAAGAATTTTGAACAAAATAGTTAAAATTTCGACCAAGGAGATGAATTTTCAACTAAAATGATGAATCTTCAACAAACAACAAAAATGAATTTTTAACAAAAGTTTTATTTTCCACAATATAATTCAATTCTCAACCGAATAATAAAATTTTTAACTAAACGGGATAAGTTCCGAACCAAAAAAAAAAAAAAAGACTTTTCAACCAAAATTAGTTAGATTTTCTTATTTGGGTCTATTGGGTTCTACTAATTCAGTTCTCATTCACACGGAAAAGCGAGAAACAGGGGAAAAGGGAATTTACTTGATAACAGGGAAAAAAAGAATTATTTTTCAAATGGGTAAAGAGGGGAATAGGGGAAAGAGTGTGTAGGCTGAAATATAAAAGTGATTTTCAAACTTATTTAGTAATTATTGACCCTTACCGTTGGAGGGCCATCTTTCGCAAAATTCGCAAACTTTGTTCAAATTTATAATTTGAGCTATCCTTATGCTTTATTCTTTTTAATCCCCTCTAGTTTTTTCTACCACTTTCATCCATACTTCCCACCGTCAATCTACCCCTAAACTTTCTTAACATTCTTTTACCATCCTCCCCTCTCCTTCTTTCACTCATACAACCATCCCATACATGCTCCCATGTCTCCTCTACCCATTCACATAATCTATATGTTCCCTTCTCATCCTTCTCTGGAAAAATTAATTCTTTAACTTCATTTTCCTCTTTCTATACGTTTTATCAATCCTTCTCTTTTTACCACCTCATATCATGTATTGTATTTAGCTTCCTCTGTCTCACCCATCTATTTATTACCTTCCTTTCTCTATCTCATTTTCCAATTCTTCATAGTCCATATCTCCTCCTTCCTCTCTCCCTCGATTTCTAGAAAACTCTTATCTTTCTTCTTCCAACCGCGAGATTTCATTCTCTTTCCTCTTCCTTACCATATAACCCTTTTTCAATATCTTCCAAGAGTGGAAGTTCTGGAAAGAATTCCACGGCTCTTTATTATTCTTCATACATTTTCTTCGAATAAATTAAATAAAAAAGACAAAATTAGCTACTCGTTAAGTAATTCAATGCGATAAAGTGGGTTGATAAGGGAGGTATTCGGTTGTAAGGAGAATATAGATTTTTCGAACGAGAAAAGAGTTAAATTGAATGAAAGTTTTGTCTCCTAATTATCACGTTAGTTCACTTCCGCTTCGAGCCTTTTCCTCGTTACCATTTCTGTTCCTCTATTTGCCTCTCAATTTTGTCTTTCTCCCTTTCCTCTCTCACTAATTTTCTATCCTTTTCTAACACAAGTGCAATGATTGTTCAAACAGAAGGATTGTAATTGGAGGCTTACTTCAACTATCTCACAATGAGAGGGTCAGTGTCCTTTCGTGTCTCCTACTGCTGTTTCTGACTCTTAGTATTCAAAGAGGCCCTAGCACCTTGTTCACATCGTCATCTTCAAAGTACACTTAAGCGTCATTATGCCGCGGAGAACAGCATCTAAGATGCTTTTTGAGCTCCAAGAGAAATATTATTCATGTGAAAAAATACATAATTTTTTTTTTTATTTCAAACACTAGTATTTTTCATTATTCAACTTTCTTTTTGTTTCAAAAGGTACTTTTAGGCTTTTTGAGGAGGATTCGCCAAATTTCTTTTAAAATGGTTTCAAATTTCATGAACTTCTTTTATATTTATTGTTCAAATAAAAAACGATATTTCTATATAATTTGAAATTGAAAAATCTGAAGTCCTTCAAATGAACAAAATGTTCACTAGTACTAAAAAAATGCCTGCTGGAATTGGACATATTTCAAAAGTCCTGCTAAACCAGAACGTATGGTTAACTTTTCTTTTACTTTTGTCCTCAACGAATCCTGTAAAAATAGGACGTATTATAGACTTTTCTTTATTACTTTTGTCCTAGAGGTGTCCAGTCCATCCAGTTCAACAGGATGTATTTTTAGCTTTTCTAGTACTTTCGTCCCAACAAGATTTTTCCATTGAAGGACCCTTTGTTTTCATTTTGGGAACGTAAATTTGGATTCGTCAAAATTTCGAGAAAAATGAGGTGGGAGTGTTCTATCACTTTTGTACTAAAAATAAATAACGACTCAAAAGTTTCAAAAAAATTAAGGAGGATTTTCAATACTTTTTTCTTAAAAAAGGACTGATGAAATAGGTTGTCTCTTTTTTAATTTTGGGAACATGAATTTCGAATTGTACAAATTTCAAGAAAAATGAGGTGAGACTTTTCTAGTACTTTTGTCCTAAAAAATTCTTGCTGAAGCAGGACGTATATACTTAAAAATTTTCTAGTACTTTTGTCCCAAAAAAGTCCTGCGGAAACAGGATGTATTTTGAACTTTTCTAATACTTTTTCCCATTCTAAAATAAAAAATTATTCAAGTTTCAATGCTTGGTTCTGAAATAGTTTCATAAAAATTGATTCTTTAGTTTTTCGTTCTTGATGTCACAAAGGTGCAAATTTAAAATCGTACAGTTTTTAAAGTTTTTTTTCTGAATTATTGAATGCTGCAGGATTTCAATTGCAAACTATTAATGAGCGAAATAGTTAAATTTAGAATATGTAATACTACTAAATTTTTAATTTTTAAGGTTTCATGCTGAGATTTTTTTAATATTTCATAACAAACATTTTCTCCAGCAAATGCTTGAAACTGAGAATGTTGGTACCAAAAAAGTTAAAAATACTTCCGTTTTAAGCTGGACTTTTTCAAGTACAAAAGTACCTGAAAAGTCCTCCTTATTTTTTTTTTAATTTTTGGTAGCCATCAATAATTTTTGAGAGAAAAGTAAAAGGAAAGTTTAATTTTATTTTTTTGATATTTTTACAAATGTTCGTGATATTTAGTATGTCCTAAAAAGTACTGCTAAAATAGGACTCGTACAAATTAGAAAAATTAAGTGGAACTTTTAAAGTACCTTAGTCACAAAGTTAATATTTGAAGCTAAAAATTTATATGAAAACTCTTTCTCAAAAAAAAATTTTCTGTGGGTCAAATTCACCTAGCGTGTACTTGAAGGGCTAGTAAAACTGGACATATTCTTAGCTTTTTTGTAATTCATTTATATTTCAGCAGTACCTTTTTGGAACATAAATAGCGCAGACACTTGTGAAAATTTTGGATAGAGATACAATTGAAATTTGTTATTACTTTTTGCCAACTTATTTAGGACTCGTAAGAATTATTTAAAAAATTAATTTGCACTTTTCCGGAACTTTTTACTTAAAAATATCCTGGCGACGCGGCACAAATTTTGTATTTTTTTAAAACTTATTTTGCACCGAGAAAAACATACTACGTTTTCAATAAATAAACTATTGAATCAATGAACCTTGTTCAAAAACAGATATTAATGAAAGATTTGCTTTTGAACGAGGATCAATCCCATTATCACTTGTAAAAATAAAAAAATAAATTAAAATAATTGAGTGAGAATTTTGAAATCTTTTGGCACTTTAGCCCTATTTCAGCAGTAATTTTCAGGACCAAAATTCTATCAGCACTTTTAGGAATTTCTCTAGTACTTTTGTCCCTATTTGGACTTAAAAAAATGTTTAAGACAGGTTAGTACTTAGGTACTGGTTTGTCTCATACTCTATTTATATAAGACTTAATTATGAACAAATAAGAAAAAAATAATAGAGTTTATGAAATTAAATGAAAAGGTCTTTCAGCAGATGAAATACTTGATCTCATAATTTGGAATATTATTACCATCTTGGATTAGACTTGAAAAACAAATTATTTCACCCGATTTTCAAAAAAACATATATTTTGTAAATCTCATTGTCCATTCGCGAATTTTCATGAAAATCTTTAAAAAGTATAAAACTGTTTATAATTCTTAAAATAATCAATAAATATTTATGAGAGTAAGGTAAAGCACCCAGTCTTCGCCTACTTAAGCAATTTGGCTTTTCAAGTTTTCTAACCTATAGGAAATGATACACGATTTCTAAAACGGGTCTTAATTTTACTTAGCAATTGGAATCTAACTGTTATCATTATTATTGAATACGTGTTACGTGGAAATTGCTCGAACGAGAGTTGCCTACCCAGTGTTGACCTAATGCCGCTTATAAGCAAATTATTAATATTCATTTATTTAGAAGATGTTGGATTTTGGTGGTAGACTGGTCTAAGATACATTCCAAGATAGATTGGAGCAGTGTGCCAACAAAATTTAGCTTTTTCTAATAAAATTCTTACCTGGGTCACATCAATTAACATTGGCTAATCATACAGCACGGTTGGAAGAATATACAACAATGGAAGAAACCAACTATACAGATGGACTGTTTAAAAGAATTGGAAATAGGGAAATAGTCAACAGTCTTGGACTAGTATACTAACAAAATCTAACATCTTCTAATTAAATTTTTTCCTTGGCAACAGCAATCGGAATCAGCTAATGATACATCACGGTTGAAAAGAGATACAACAATGGAACAAACCAACTATCCAGATGGTTTCTTTCAAA
>CAKNYM010045625.1:0-13661 GCA_932195095.1 Andricus curvator | reverse complement strand
CAGATGGTTTCTTTCAAAGGATTGGAAATAGATAAATTGTCAACAATCTTGGACCACTATACCAACAAAATCCAGCATCATCTCATTAAATTCTAATCTGGTCAACGTCAATTAACATCAGCTAATCATACATCACAATTGAAAGATGATACAACAATGAAACAAACCAACTATACAGATGGGTTCTTTCAAATAATTGGAAATAGGGAAATTGTCAACAGTCTTGGACCAGTATAAAAACAAAATCCAACATCTTATTAAATTCTTAACTGGTCAATATCAATAAACATCAGCTAATATTCATTCATGTATGCAATTTTAAACATTTCAGGTCATCAGATGTTCTAGTTCAGACCCTTAGCAATGTTACTAATAAGCATACATATTTTTAAACCTGGCTGTTTTTGTGCAAATACTTAGGAAACTCAATATATATTTTTCAGCATAATCTCAAATACAGTTTATTTTTGATTTTTCTCATTTTCTAATGAATTTAGATGGCTCGAGCGTACGTAGTGTGTTCAAATAGATATCTTATTTATCCCTTAAGTTTATAACAAAATGCTTTACTGGAATTACAAATCATTTAAAATACCTATTGTCTACAGCCACCCAGTGATGTCTACACTTTCCTACATAAATCTACCATTTGGTGATGGCTGGGGTCTTGTTGATGACTGTATGTTTTACCTTTGTCAAAGGATTTTGTAACTCATCAAAAGATAAAAAATATCAAAATCACAAGGTGGATTGATAGTGAACTTTGCACTATATTATAATGGCTTGCTAATCGCGAGAAATATGATACTCAATTTATTTTCCGCTTGGGACTAAAGTTTCACGATCGATTGCTCAAGTTTCGAGCAGCTTTCCACCATCATCCAATTATTAGAGCAAACGCGCGTAAAGCCAGTAATCCCTTTCTCGATGAAAAAAGGGAATCTAGGCGGACACGTGACACAAAGAAGTGGGAATTCAAATAATCCGATTATACTACGAGTGATGTCAGAGCAAAACTGCGAAAAGGCATCAGGATTTGTTTGAAACGATTTATCCTTAGATCCCGTAAATAATTTATGAAATGTAGCTTTCTTCTCTTTAAAAACACAGTAAATGCCAGTTGATCAATTTGATCCCGAAATTGGATGAAAATTATATGCCACGCTTTTATACAGATTTTTAATTTTTTATTTGATCAGCGAATTGCGCATCAGAATAATCCGATTCTCGAGATCAATTGCCTGTCATCAATTTTCATGAGTAACAATTGTCGAGTTTTTACTGTTATTCCAAATCTAAAGAAACACTTTTTGAAGGTGACAAAAACATTTAGAGAGTTAAATATTGGTTTTTTATTGTTGAATGTTAATTTTTTCAAGAGAAAATTTAACTATTCGGGTTAAAGCTTCATCATTTTATTTGTAAATTTATCTCTCTCTTTGGAAATCAACTATTGTTGGTGCAGAGTTAATTATTTTTTCTTGAAATGTCTACTTTTATATTTTTCGTTCAGAATTTATCTTTTTCGGTTAAGAATTCAAATATTTGGTTGAAAATTGAAACTTTTTGTAGAGAACTCACCTTTTCGGTTTAATAAATTCAACAATTTGGTTCCAAATTTTTGCTCTCTGATGACTGAAAACCTTTTTTTAGTTGAAAAATCAATTTTTTTGTTAAAAATTCGTCATTTTTGGTTGATGAATCATCTCTATTGTTAGAATTTCGTCTTTTGTCGCAACTATATAAATCTAAAAAAACACTTGAGATTTATAGCCCAATATAGGAAAATTCTAGTTTTTCTCTCATCTCGAAATTCAGACTTTTCTAAAATATTCGCTGCTTTAGAAATATTATCGTCGGTCATTAACAAAAAATGTAGTAGTGAATATTTCAACCATGAAAATATTTTCATTTTGAATGAAAAACAGTTAAATTGAACCAAAAGGACAAATTTTCAACAAAATATTTGAATCCTCAAACGAAAAATATTAATTTTCAACCATATAGTTGCATTTTCAACGAAAAAGATGTAATTTCTACCACAAGAGATAATTTTTATATCAAACAGACGAATCTTTAACATGAGCTGTATTTCCAACCAAGAAAGATTTTTAAATCGATTAAAGAAAAATTGCATTCACAATATTGAATTTTCAAGTCAAAAAGTCGATCTTTCTAAAAAAAAAAACGTTGAATTTTCAACCAAGACGATTTATTTTCTAATGAAAAAGAGGAATTTTTAACAAAATATATGAGTTTTTAACCAATTAGTTGAATATTCAACCAAGAAGAATAATTTTATATATAAATAAATGCATTTTCAACAAATCACATCAATTTTCAACTAAATATTTGAATTTGTATCTCTAAAAAGAATAGTTGAATTTCATAAAAAAAATTATTTTTCAATAAAGAAGCGAATTCGTTAACAACAAAAAAACGAATTTTGATTAAAGCAGCCCTATTTTCCACAAAGAAATGAATTTTCAACTAAAATTATGAATCATCAACCCAAAAAAAAATGAATTAAAAAAAAGCAGTTCAACTTTTAACCAAAGAGTTGAATTTTTAACCTTTAAAGATGAATTTTCAACATAATATGTAATAGTTGATATTTGAACCAAAAAAATATTTTTATTTTAGGTCAAAACCAGTTAACTATAGCCATAAAAGGCAAATTGTCAACGAAATACTTGAATCCTCAACTAAAAGAGATTAATTTTCAACTAAACAGTTGTATTTTCAACCATAAAATTGATTTTCTTCCCAAAAAGTTGAATTTTCAACAGAATACATGAATTTTCAACTGGAAAAGAAAAATTCTCGTCCAAAAATGGAATATTTAAATATTTAGATGACAAAATTACTTTTCCATTATAAACATGAAAGAATTTGTAATGAAATAGTTATATTTTCAACCGAAGAAATGGATTTTAAATTAAAATGATGAATCTTCAACTAAAAAAATTTAACTTTTTTAACAAAGTAGTAGAAATTTCGACCAAATAGAATTTTCTTCCAAATTGTTGAAATTTCGAAATAAAGATGTAATTTGTCTAGAAAAAGGTTCAATTTTTCACGCGAAAATGTGAATTTTCAGAAAAAATGTAATTTTAGATTGAAACAGCTTGATTTTTAATCAGACAGTTGTATTTTTGACCAAGAAAGATGAAATTTCTATAAGAAGAGATAATTTCCAAAACTGAAGAAAAACAAATTTTCAACCAAATAATAACTGTTCCTACCAAAAAGATGAATTCTTGACCAGAAATTTAATAGTAGACTTTTCAACCAAAAAGCATAAACTTTCAACCAATATAATAGTTGCATATTCTTATTGGGTTCTATTAATTCAGTTCGCATTTAAGGGGAAAATCGAGAAGAAGGGGAAAGACTGTCAAACCTGAGATAAATTAATAGGAATTTTTGTCATATATAGACTATAGAAGAATAGTTTAAATAAATATTTCAGTTCGTCTTGATACATTTAAAGTATTAGGTTAGAAAACTATAAATTTTGCTTAGAAAATAAAGTTAATTTTCCATTGAAATCCTTCTGATTTCTGACTACACACTTTCAAATTTAGACTACACAAAATTTGTCGGAATACGCAACATTTTGCACTCTGAAAAAATAAAAAAATCGTCGTTTTTTACAACTAAATGCATATTGTTATTCACACATTTTATTTTTTAAAAATGATTACAATAAATTATTTAACAATCAGGCACAATGTTGAAACACCTCTTTTTAAAAATTTACTGTTCTATGTTCTTCCTTTTTAGGATTATCTTCAATTTTTTTTTAAACTTTCAAAAATCAATTATTTTTACAAATAAATAATAGTGATACACTTCTTATTTAATTTCTTCAAAAATAAAATACAATGTTTTTTTTTCTTTTTGTTCTTACTTTATCGATTATTTTGATAAACGAAAAAGAGTGATGAACTTTCACTTTAATTAATTTAACAATGATCTACAATGTTTAAATAACTCGTCCAGATAAATATATGTCTAGCCTTTCTGCTTCTCTCTGTTCTTTCTTTATTGGATTATCTTGACTTTTTTTTAAATCTGTCAAAAATGGATTGTTCTTCACAAATGACGGGGAATTGGAAATAACTCCTTAAGATACATATACGTTTGACCTTTCTTTTACTCTATATTCTTCCTGTATCGGATTATATTCCCTTTTTTCAATCTTTTGAAAATCGATTGTTTTTACAAATGAAGATTAGTGATACACTTTTTATTTAATTTACCGAATATAAAAAAACAATGTTTTTCTCTTTATTTCTACTCTATTGTGACAATGAGTCACAATGTTAAAATATCTTTTTAAGATTGATGTTTGCTTTACCTTTCTTTTTCTCTCTATTCTTCCTTCATGGGATTGTCTTGACTTTTTTTTAAATCTGTCAAAAAATGATTGTTTTTACATATGGAAGGAAAGTGGAAACAGCTCTTTAATATAAAATGAAATATAATATAATATAATATACAATGTTTGATCTTTCTTTTTTCTCTATGTTCTATCTATATAGGATTATCTTGACTTTGTTTTCAAATCTTTCAAAAATCGATTGTTTTTACAAATAAAGAATAGTGATACACTTTTGATTTAATTTATTTAACATTGAAAAACAATGTTTTTCTTCATCTTTCTGTTCTTCCTCTACCGGATTATCTTCACTTTTTTTAATCTGTCAAAAATCGATTGTCTTGATGAAGAAAGAAGACCGATGCACCTTCTCTTCAATTTATTTAACAATGAGTCACAATGTTGAAATATCTCTTTAAGATAAATATTTCCTTACCTTTTTTTCTCTCTGTTCTTCCTTTATTGGATTAGCTTTACTTTTTTTTTAAATCTGTCAAAAAACTATTGTTTTTACCAATGATAGGGAAGTGGAAAAAACTCGTGTATATACATGTATGTATGACTTTTCTTTTTCTGTGTGTTCTTCCATTATTTAACAATAAACAGAGTGTCTAGCGTTTCTTCAAACAAAAATTCCAGGACCTTTCCAGGTTTTCCAGAACAAAAAAATACATTTTTCCAGGTTCTTTTTTACAGTAAAAAAAAATACATCCCACGAAACATAGAAATTGTAGGTCTAGTGGAACTGAAAAAGTGCCATATGCAAAATTCCTCATACGCCCCTAAAATCTGATTTTATAGAAGAAAAAACGTTTTTTTCTTGGGCATTGTTCATTTTATCAAGGTGAAATATCACGAAGCTACGATAGAAAATATTCAAAGTTTCCCTCTTTTTCAGCTTTAAAAACAATTTAATGAAACTTTCAAAATTAAATATTTTTTTGCTGTTCATAATATCAAAGAGAGTTCAGCACCGTGTGTAATGAGATGTTTTTTTTTTAGAATTGGTTGAAATTTGACTGAGAGTTCGAATTTTGAGCTAATTCAAGTTTATTTTCAATAAAATTGTCAACAAATAAGTTGATTATTTAACCAAATTGTTGAGTTTTCTACCTACAAAGATGAATCTTCAACTAAATAACCGAATTTCAAATAGAAAAGATTAAACTTCAACTAAAAACAGTTGCATTTCCAATAAAATAATTGAATTTTTTAGAAGACAGTTCAATTCTTAACAAAAAGGTGAATTTTAAATGCAAAAGGACGAATTTTCCGTCGAAATAGACGAATGTTCAACAAAACAGTTGAATTTTCATGATTTTTTTAACAAAATACTTGAAATTACAAAAATGAATTTCCAAACAGATAGTCTTATTTTGAAACAAAAAAATCTTAAACTTTAACCAAAGATAGTTGAATTTTCAACACGAAAATTGGAATTTTCGATAAAAAGACGAATTCTCAACGAGAAATTAAATAGTAGGTATTTCAACAACGAAAACTGAATTTTCAGCAAAATAGTTAAATTTTCCACCAAAGAGTTGAATTAAAAAAAAAAAAAATTAAACAAAATAGTTAAATTTGTAACCAAATAGTTCAACTTTTAACCAACAAAAATGAATTCTTAACCAAAACGACGAATTTTCAACAAAGAAAATTAATTTTCTACCAAAAAAGACAAATTTTTAACAAAATAAACCAATTTGCAAACAAATAATTTAATTTTCTACTAAAAATGATTAATTTTGAGTAAAAAAATGTCAACTAAATAGCTGACTTTTGAATCAGAGATGAATTTTCAACTAAAATAATGAATCTGCAATTCTGCAACCAAAGAATGAATGTTTAATAAGGTAGGCCAATTTTTAACAAACAAAAAAAAACAACAAATTTTCAACAAAACTGTTGAATTTTCAACCCGAAATTATTAATTTTCTATCAAAGAGACGAATTTTCTAATCAAAAAGATGAATTTTCAACAAATACAGATTTTTCAGCCAGCACAGGAAAAAATGTCAAAGAAATTGTTGAACATTCAAGCCAAAAGACAGCATTTTCAATCCAAAAATACGAATTTTCAACAAAAAAAGTTCATTTTTAACCAACAAATTGCAGTTTTAATCAAAAGAGAGAAAATTTCCACCAACGGGATTAGTTTCCTACCAATAAAAGACCAATTTTTTACTTAAAAAGATTAAATTTCAGCAAAAAAATGGGAAAGTTATATTTGTAGGTTGAAAAATAAATTTTAAAATAAAAAAAGAATTTTCAGCAAAATATTTAAATTTCAATCAAAGAGATCAACCCTCAAACAAACAAATTTTTAACAATGTGGTTCAAGTTCACCCAAGTAATTGAATTTTCAATTTTAAGAATATCAATTTTCAGCCAAGAATGAAATAGTTACGTTTTTGTTTAAACAATTATTTTTCAACCAAAAAAGGCATTTTTAACCAAAAAGATGAATTTTCTACCAAAAAATATGAATTATCAACAAATAATGTAATGGTAGATATTTCAAATGAAAAGTATGACATTTTAATAAAAATTGTTGAATTTGCAACCAAATAATAAAATTCTTCAACTGAAATTGATCGTCAGGATGAAAGAACTGTAAGAAAATAAATAAAAATACAAGGCAAATAAATTACTAACTAAAATAATTACTAGTCCCAAACTTCATTTTCAAAATTCTCTAACTTTAGCCCGACCAATTTTTCATTTGCTCTAACCATTAATATTCAAATATAATTTCGATTGTAGCTTTGTGATTTTCACCGTGATAAAATAAACAGTTCTTTTTTCGTTCAGCAGAGAAAAAGTTTTAAAAACTATTTTTTCTTCGAAAGAACAAAAATTCCAGAACCATGAGAAAAATTCAAGGACTTTTCCAGGTTTTCAAGGAATTCCAGGACACTAGACACCCTGCAATAAAAGACAATCTTTTTCTTTCTCTTTCTGTTTTTCCTTTATTGGATTATCTTGACTTTTTTTAATCTGTCACAAATCGGTTGTTTTTACAAATGAAGAATACTGATATACCTTTTACCTTATTTATTCAACAATAAGACACAATGTGGAAAAAACTCATACATATGTCTAACCTTTCTTTTTCTCTCTGTTCCTCCTTTATCGGATTATCTTGACTTGGTACACATCGAGAATTGAAAAGGGACAAGTAAAAGTGATTCTCTATCGAATGAATATCCCCAGAGAAATGCAGAAGAAAAAGCAAGGTGGATAATAGAGGTTCCATCCTGGTTTAATCGTTCTGAATGAAGAACCCTTGTAGTTTCCTTCCAGACGTGGTTGAAGCTTGTAATATCGCCAGGCATGCACGAATCGGGCCAGGAGGCCAAGGCTGATAGAGTATTGTGAAATTTCCCTCTTCGTCCTCACCTCAGCACCTTCCATTAGTAACATTTATTCACAAGACTGCAAAAGCAAATCTTCCTGTATGTAAAATGGCTTTGTGCAGCTGATTATAAATATCCTGTCAATTTATAACACGCAATGTGTAATTCTCTAACATGCAAGGGACTCCACTTCGTTCTGCGGACGTCCGGTATGACCTCGGTTTCCCTTCCACAAGGAACAGTGAAGAAATTATATTAATTATTGCATACATAGAAATAAGCCGATAAAAAATGGGTTGATAAAGACAAATGGTGTTTTACCCGCAACGCTATTTAAAGTTTTTAATTTAATGAATAAGTTAAACAGTGTCAAACATTTGTCATCTCTTTCATCTTTTTAAGAATAAAAATTGACAGGGTTTTTTCATTAAAGTACTCGCCATCTGTTATGAACTATTAGAATATGAATTGTTATTTGAATACGGTGAACCTTTGTGTTCCAATTTCGTAAAGAATTATATATCGTGAAACAATTAATAACAGATAAAAATACATATACTAGGGTGAGACAGATCACTTCAGAAGAGCAATTTTTAGTATAATTTTGTGCAGGGTAATATTATTTATTTATAAATGGTTATCACCTGTGGAGAAATTTCCCAATTTGATCCTGATTCCCGACGTGGCCCCGATCGGGTTAGCCCAATGCGGCCCTGATCATGGCTACTGTTGTGGTCCTGGTCGGGGCCACATCGGGCTACCCTCTGTTAATTCATAGTTAGTTTGAAAATTCGAATTAATTAAATTTAAAATGACTCCCTGTCTTAATTAGTGAATATTCAACTAATTTTCATTTCAG
Source organism: Andricus curvator (assembly GCA_932195095.1). NCBI lineage: Eukaryota > Metazoa > Arthropoda > Insecta > Hymenoptera > Cynipidae > Andricus > Andricus curvator. The sequence goes on along the minus strand of CAKNYM010045625.1, from coordinate 5,062 downwards.
CGACTAACCTAAAGTTAATTACTTAAATTTAACTTCTCATATGCAAAGAATATAAGAAACGAGAAAAACCTAAAAAAAGCTTAAATTCATTTGAACAAAATGTCTAAAAATGTATGTTTACGGACGCATTAAATTAGTTAATAAATATACAATTATCAAGTTAGTATTAATTATTCTGGGTATTTTTTTAATCTGTTTAGAGTTTATAATTATTTAGATTTGAATTTGCCGCGCTAATCACGAATGTATTCGATTAGTCTTCCGTTCGATTATTTGGCAACGAGCGACATTTGGCAACTTTGTAAAAGTGATGAATAGTAAACAGATAGACCGGTAAAGTAATGTGGATAAATCCCTTTAAATAATTCTCAATTCACCTCGTTAATCATTTACGCTAAGTTTTTAGACCGGGTTGAAGTGTTGATATCAAACTAGAATTATCCAGCTCTCTAAGATTCCCGACAGTGAACTTCGAGAAAGCGTCGAAAACTTTTTGGCATTATAACCTCACTTTTTTATTCTTTGCTTCACGTGTCAAATAACTTTTCAATCAAATTGTCGAATTTTCAAACAAAAAAGATTAAAGTTCAATCAAATATTAGAATTTTCAAGAAGAAAAACAAATTTTTTAGAAAGCAGTTGATTCTTGATCAAAAAAGTTTATTTACATCCAAAAAAGCTAACTTTTCTACAATGAAAGCTGATTTTCAAACAAAAGAGTGAAGTTTTTAAGCTGAACAGTCTAATATTATAGAAAACAGTGACTTTAAAATAAATAAATAAATTCTCAACAGAAAAGATCATTTTCAATAAAAAAGATAAATTTTCAATTAGTTAGTTGTATTATCAACCAAAAAGTTGAACTTTCAACAACCAAGAATAATTTTCTACCCAGAAAGACGACTTTTTAACAAAAAATATGAATTTTCTACCAAATCGTTGAATTTTCAACCAATAATTTAAATTTTCAACAAACAAGATTAATTTTCTACCCAAAAAGACGACTTTACAACTAAATTTTTAAATTTCCTACCAAATAGTCGAATTTTTATCTCATAAAATGAAAATGGAATAGTTAAATTTCCAGATAAAAACTCTGATAAAAAATTAACTTTGAGCATGAGTACCAATTTTCAACAAAATTCTTACATTTTTACCAAAAAGGATAAATTTTCGACCAAGAAGATTAATGTTCTATCAAAAAAGATGAATTTTCAACAAAATACATGAATCTAACGACAAGTTTGAGAATATTTTTCAAAATATTTATATAATGTTCAATATTCTTGATTAATTGTTTACTTTTTTATTAAATAAATTATATTTTAATAATATTTTTATAAATAAAAATTAGAATGGGCCTGCCCAGGGCCAGATCGGGCCGGTGAACTAATCCGACAGTTGGCGCTCCAATCAGGACGGCTGAGATTTGTATTGTGTTGCATGAGCGAAACTTATAATTAATTAAATAAATGAGTTTTATTTGAGAAATTCATAAAAAGAAGTCAAGTAATATGTAGTACAGTGAAGATTCTATATTTTCTAATAAGTGTGTGCAAAATAATAAGTGTGGAAAACATGGGATATAAGTGTATAGCTCTCGGTTGCAACTCGGGCTACGATAATAATGAAGAAAATAATCATTTTTCTCTCGTACCAAAAGATCCGGATATCCCATTTTTAACCCATTCAATTTGGAAACTTTTGATTTAGAAAACAAACAATTTTTTAATATTCAGCAAGGTTTGACTGCTTATATAAAATGATCAATTATAAATAAAATAAAATTTCAGAGAGCTAAATTTAATCTTTAAATGCTACAATTTTAATTGTTCTTTTTAAACAATTTGTTATGCGTAAGTGAAATTGTTGATTTTTTTTGTATCAATAACAGTTGAAAAATTATTCATTTAGGAAAAATTCGAGTAAGTTGAAGAGATATTTAGAAATTTGGAAAAAATTCAAATATAATTTTAAACATGAAAAGATCCCAAAAGATTATCAAAACGAAACATAGATTTTTGAAGATTTCAAAATAAAATTTTGAAGGTTTCAAAGGGTTTTGACAAGTTTGAAGATAATAAAAAAGTATTTTTTAAGATTCTTGGGAAAATTTTAAATAACTTTTTATTTAAAAAAAATAATTTTAACAGAATATTAAAAAGGATTTCAAAAGGCATCCATAATTGTTAATCAATAATTTGGGACATTTTAAGTGATTATTTTTTTTAATTTTCCAGGATTTAATACAAGTTTTAGAAAAAATTAGGATCATTTGAAAAAAAACTTCGAATTTTTAAAAGAAATTTAAAAAAAATTTTTAAACATTCAAAATTTTTTTAACAAAATGTAGATTTCTTACTCTTTTGAATTAAAATTTTGAAGCTGTTTGAGGATTTTGAGAGGTTTCAAGAGGATACAACAATTTTCTTAAGATTGCTGCAAAAATTTTGTATAATTTTTTATTTAAATAATAATTTTGAGAGAACATTTAAAATAGATTTCAAAACAATGTTTGGTGTATGAATAACAATTGAACAATTATTAATTTTCAAGGACCTAAAATTAATATAATATTACTTCTATTTTAAAAAGTTTTTAGTTAAAACAAAATTTAATCTTTCAATTTTTAATGTTTCTAACTTGAAATTGCTTAAAAAGATATAATTTTGACAATCTATAAATTTGTTGATTCATTCTTCAATTAAGAGTATTGAAAATGATAGTGTCGATTTATATATATTTTTTTAAATCTTTGAATTGTACAATTTATAAAAGTTCAACAATTATTTATTAATCAAGCGTTTAAATTTAAAAGAATTAGGCTTCAATTTTAAAACTTAAAAATTCAAAAATGTTCCACTTTAAGTGTTTTGATTTGCAGTTCAGTTTTTATAATTTTAAATGAAAAAAATTTTAGCTTCAAGAGTTTGAATCTTTTTTTGTAATTGTAAAGAAGATTTTTTTATTGATATTGGGGTCGATAATATTTATTTGCTTTGTGTTCTGCCAATAATTTTAAAATATATATTTATTTAAAAAAATAGATTTTTCATATATCGTCCTGGACTGACTCACTGGACTCGTCAGTAAGGCTATGTGAATCAGTCCTACATTATACATTTTTAATGATCTAAATTCATTATAATGCATATTTTCAACAACAAAAAATTGAAATTTGTTTGTAAATTTAATAAATTTTGCAATCAATAATATAGTGCTTTTCTACCACAGATAGGGGTTTAAACTAAATATAATTGATATAAATTTTGATTTGATTATTTTTTAAACACAACAAATTTTGTAAGCTTAGTGAGTTGATTATTGAACCAAAAAAGGAATTTTAAACTTATCCTCAGTAATGTTCTGCCTTCTCCTTCTCTTCCAATATTTCTATCCTTATGTATTATTCTTGTTACAACTGCGCGAATTGAGGCTTGTTTTGGACACTATATTATTGACTGAAAAATGTATTAAATTCACAAACAAACTTAAAAAATGTGGTTTTGGAAAAAATATATTATAATGAATTTACATATATTAAAATGTATAAGGTAGGAATGATTCACATAGCCTTACTGACGAGTCCAGTGAGTCAGTCCGGGACCAAACATAAAAATCTAATTTTTATTTTATTTAAAAATAAATATTTTTTTTTAATTGACTGCAGAACACAAAGCAAATAAATATTATGGACCCTAATGCCAATAAAAAAATCTTCTTTACAATTATAATACTTGGGCTAATTAAAAACTATATCTATAGATAAAACAGCAAAGATATCATCTAACTTTTTTTGTAAACCTGAAAAAATCGAGAAATGACCAGGAATTTTTTCCCTTGATTGATACGGCCACCCTGAATTACTAATAAAAAAATATATTATTAATTATTTTATTTCAATTATATTTATTTACTTTAATAAATATTCATAACTGAGCATTTACATATTTAAATCATTCGTATTACATTGTATACCATTAAGCCATTTCCCTTTCAGGGTAGGCGTGACACTACCCGATTTGGGTAGTGTGTTTCTAGGTGGATAGTTACTTGTAGTAAATAACCACAAGCTGGGCTCACCAAACCCACGATGTGCCAACAGCACGCAGTATTCTCGCATGGTCACCCATCCAAGTACTAACCGCGCCCAACGCTGCTTAACTTCAGTGATCTGACGAGAACTGGTTTTTTTCAGCGTGGTATGGCGGTTGGCCATATTTATTATTGTTTATATTTATTATATTTTGAAAAAAATGGTATAGAAATAACAATTATATATATTTTAGAACAATTAAAAACTTTCAAATTCTAACAATTCTTTAATAAAAACACAAAACAAATTATAATAGAACATAAAATTTTAAATCTCAGAATGCTGATCCAAGTATTTAATTTTACAACCATTAAGCTGCTAGTTTCCGTGGCGATTTTAGAATGATTAATCACTATTACGCTTATTAATACTAAAAGAAATATTTCCGGTCAAAATTTGGAAACAGTTGCAAGTTTTTTATTATTTTATGCATTTCTCCCAGGCATTGAAATGCAAAAGTGAGCCGTGCTGATCGGAGCGCCAACTGTCGGATTAGTTCACTGGCCCGGATGCTAAGAAAATCTACTACTACTTACACCTACACGGTCGATGCATAGGGCTGCTTAGCGTCCAAAGGGGTATCGTAGTTCAAATAAATCCAACAGATGGCGCTCCGATCAGGTAGGCCTCTTTTTGCATTGTTATGTATTGGCAAAAACGGTAAATGTCCTATTGAAAGTGATTTCTATGAGACAAATGGGTAAAATTGACAATTAAAATGTTAAGAACTTGTAGCCGAGTGAATTATTTGAGTTAATGAAAGTTTGTCAGAATTATTAGTTCGAAATCATGGTATTAAAATGTGTAGCTCCGGGCTGTATGTCAGGCTATACCCTAATAGCACGGAACGTTCCTGGGACGTTCCCGGAACGTTCCGCGGGAACTTTCGGAACGTTCCAGCGGAACGTTCCAGGAACGATCCCGGAACGTGTAAAATGTCCGCCGCTTGGGAACGTTCCAGGAACG
>CAKNYM010045624.1:117033-143994 GCA_932195095.1 Andricus curvator | reverse complement strand
AAAAAAAAAATGAACTTTCAACCAAAAAGATGAATTTTCAAATAAAAGATTAATTTTCTACCAAAAAGTCAAGTTTTCAACTTAAAAATTAATTTTCAACCTAAAAAGAAAAAAAAATTTCAATAGTTGATTTTTCAGTCATAGAGATGAATTTTTAACTAAAGTAATGAATCTTCAACCGAAAAAATTACTATTCAACAAAGTAGTGTAACTTTCAACAAAAAAGATGAATATTGAACCAAAAATTGAATATTTGATATTCCAACCAAAAAAGATTTTAAATATTTTAATATTAAATGAAAAACAGTTGAATTCAAACAAAAAAGACGAACTTTAAATCAAATACTTAATTTTTAAGTTCAAAAATTAATCTTTAACAAAAAATAAAACAAATTTGAATAAAATAGTTAAATTTTAATCGAAAGAAATGAATTTTCAAATTAAACAAAATTGTAACAAAAAATGAAATAGTTCAATTTTCAGTTAAAAAAATAATTTTTAACCAAAAAAAAGCGGTTTCAACAAAATAGCTAAATTTTCAATAAAAAAATAACGAGTTTTCAACTAAAAAATTAATTTTTAATAAAAAAATATTTTTAACAAAGTAGTTCAATTTTTAACGAAAGAAATGAATTTTCAATCAAAATAAATGAATTTACAAACAAGAAGAATAATTTTCTAAAAAAAAAGTCAATATTCAAACACATAGTTGAATGATTCTTCAACCAAAAAAACATTAATTTTTATGCATAAAGATTAATTTTCAACCAAAGAGATGACTTTTAAATAAAATACATAAATTTCCATCTGAACGGTTCATTTTTAAACTGAAATAGACGAATTTTTAACAAGTTAAATTTTCAGTTAATCAATTTTTAACGAAAAAAAAACTGATTTCCATCAAAATAGTTTATTTCAAACCGAAGAAATGAATCTTCAACAAATAACGTAAAATGTAATAGTTGATATTTCAACCAAAAAATATTTTTAATTAAACGTCGTTAAATTCAACCAAAAAGGAAAAAGGACGAATTTTCAAAAAATCATGTAATTTTTCGAATAAAAAATATCAGTTTTTAACCAAAAATAAAATAAAAGACAATTTTTCAACAAATTAGTTAAAAGAGAAGAAACTTCAACTGATATAATTTTAATCAAAAACAGTTGAATTCAACCAAAAGATAGAAGACGATTTTTCTTCAAAACAGTTTGGTTTTTTAATTTAAAAATATGGTTGTTTTTAGTTTTCGCTGTAAAAATTGAAAACGTTTAAAAACATTTAATTTGAAGCCTTCTTTCAGTAAACAATAATTTTATGTTTGTGAAATTCAGGACTACGCAAGAAAAACTGACAGTACTTAAAATATTAAATTTTTTTCTTTTCAAACTGAATGACTGACACTTTGACTTTATTTTTCGAATGAATTATAAACGATGTTATAGTTAATTTTTGATCATTTGGTATATTTTTTAAATATTTGCTATTACAAAAAATATACCAAATGATCGAAAATTAACTATAACATCTTGAAAATTTATTCACAGTGGTTGACAACCCTTTAACGTCTACAAAATTCAGTAAGTAGATAATGTTGGCGCTTATAGAATAAATTATAAACAGCGCCTATTTAGGTACATTTAAAATACGGAAAACTTTGTGAGCATTGAAAGAACATTTTCAAAACCCTCCGTATAATTGTCTCGCAATACTGCAAAAACTTCAAAAAATAAAATGATTACATTTGAATAAATATAAATAATTAAAATAATAAAATTAAATGAGCAATAATTATTTATTTCAAAAACTATTCACATATGTAACATTCAGTAGTTTTTTATTTAAACTAAATAATGTGATATTTTTAAACTGAAGATAAGGTGTTTAGCACCTCTATGCTTTTAAAGAAACAGCTGAATACTACCAGTTTGTATCTTTTTTTGAAATTTGTCTTTGGTGCACTAAATAAAAAATATTGAAAAAAAATTATTGGAAAAGCAAATGAATTATCAAAGGAAAGTTGTCGTTGCCAGAAGTGCGCTTCACGGAAGTTAGAAAGGAGAAAAAAATAAATTCTCGCCGAGAACGAACGTCGGGTAAGTTACCCGGTAACTTACCAATCTTACCGTATGTTACCAGGGCAATTTACCCGACTCAAAACTCTAGTCCTAAGTCGGCACTGTGGGTTAAGCCGGCACTCTCGTGTTTCTCAGAGATGGCGCGCTTGTCGACTTAACCATTTTTTTTCGTATGACAAGTTGGTAGACATGGACGTAATTTACGCTGACAATTGTCAAACGGAATTCCGTTTTCTTCCATTCTTTTGAAGCAGCAACAGGTGTGTAAATATTTTGAACAATTTAATCGATTAAGTGCGTTGCTTTCTGTGTTCTGTGTGCTTCCGCCTGATAAAGTCGATTTTTAATTCGGATTTGTTTCATGTGCGTAATAGCATGAAATGTGTAAACATTCGTAGTGGTCCTAAGTCGGCACCAAACATATGGTCCTGAGTCGGCACCTTTTTACATTCTCATCCTAATGAGAAGGTATTGGTTTTATGTAATATTTGACTTAGTCGGTTTTCATTAAATCTCCACGTTATGAGACCCCTTGAGCTATTAAAAACGATTTTTACCAAAGTGTCTGTCTGTCTGTAGTCTGTCTGTAGTCTGTCTGTAGGCACGATAACTTTCGAAAAAATGATCAGATTGGACTGAGCTTTGGCACATTTTTTTAAGCCTTAAAAGAAAAGGACAAGTTTGTTAGCCACCTATTTTTGATAAAAATTCAAAAAGTTAAAGCATTTTCAAAATTTTTGAAATCATTTCTTTCAAAACTTCAAAATTCTATATAGGACAATTTGTATTACTAAAAAATGTGAACAATATATCCTCACGACTTTTTTCCATAAAAATAAAACTATCAGAGTTATAGCATTTTCAAAATCCAATAAAATTAACGGAAATCAACATTCTAAGCCAAACAATAAAATTGAAACTTTTTAATTTGAATTTGAAATTTTTTTATTCCATTTATGAAAGAATCTATGTTAAAAATGTTGCAAGATTAAGATTGTGGTATTGAATATTAATGGTCAGAGAAAATGAAAAATTGGTTAGAGTAAAGTTTAAAAATTTTGAAAATTATGTTACAGGCTACCCTGATATAATGTTCTTGAATTCATCTCTTTTGGTAGAAAAATCAATTATTTGAGTGAAGGTTGAACCAGTTTATTAAAAAATCTTTTTTTGTTGTTGAAAATTCATAATTTTAGTTAAAAATTCATCTTTTTGGTTGAAAAGCTTTGGTTGGAAGTTTAACTACTGTGTTGAAAACTCTTTTTTTTTAAATTAATTTTTTTAGCTGAAAATGTAACTATTGTTGAACTACTTTATTGAAAATTGATTTTTTTGTTCAAGGATTCATCTCTCGGGTTGAAAATTGAACTATTTGATTGAAAATTCGTTTTTTGTTGTTGTTGAAAACTGATTTTTTTTTGTTAAAAAATTAATTTTTTCACTAAAAATGTAACTATTCCATTTTTGGCTGAAAATTGATTATCGTAAATTGAAAATTCAACTACTTGTATACAAGTTGAACACCTTTGTTAAAAATTAATTTTTTTGTTTGAAGATTTATCTCTTAGGTTGAAAATTGAACTATTTTATTGAAAATTCTTTCTTTTTTATTTAGAATTAATGTTTCACCTGGAAATTTAACTTTTCCATTTTTTGATGACAATTTATCTACTTAGTTAAAAATTCGTTGTTTTTTTTTGTTGAAGTTCATATTTTCTTTTTGAAAATACAACCATTTTACAAAAAAAACTCGTCTTTTGCTAGAAAGTTTAACAATGTGGATGAAATTTTTTTTCTGTCTGGACTGAAAAATCTTTATTTCTTGAAAATTTGGATTCTGGGTTGAAAGTTGACCTATATTGTTAAAAGCTTTTTTCTTAAGTTTCGTCATTTTAACTGAAAATTCATCTCTCTAATTGAAAATTGGTAACTACTTTGTTGAAAATTCTCTTTTGTTGTTGTTGAAATATCAACTATTTAATTTTTTGTTGAGAATTGATATTTTTGTTGAAAATTCAACTTTTTTGTTAAAAATTCAACTGTTTTTGACTGAAATTTAATATTTTTTGTTCGATTTTTTGTTCGATCGTTAAAATCTTCAAAATGTTTTGAAATCTTAAAAACCTGGTATTCGGTCCCCTGTTTGAAATCTTTGAAATTCTTGTATTCTTCGGAAATCTTCATGAAATTTTTATGAATTCTTTGAAATTTGTATGAGATCTTTCGAATATCTGTGAAAACTTTCTGAAATTTTTAGTATCAATTTTATTCATAAAAATATTTAAACTCTTTGTGAAGTCTTTTGAAATCTTCTAAAAAATTTTGTAATCGTTTCGAATCTTCAAAACCTTTTGAAATCTGGTTTTTAAAATCTTTGAAATCCTCAAAATCTTTTGAAAGTTTTAAAATCTTTGTGAAATGTTCGAAATCTTTGTGTTCAAAGAAATGTACGAATTTTCAAACGTTGAAATTGGTCCGAAAAAAACCGCAAATATTTACTGTTAATATAAGACAAAATAGTTATGAACAAAAATAATTTATATATAATTTATTTACATATATATATTTAATTTTTAATTACGTCGCTTTAAGTGAAAAGTTGACAAAAAGTAAAAAATTTCAGAAAAAACCGCGACTTTCTGGCATTATTCGAAGAAAATATTATTAAAAATAGTAATAAATTGTTTAAAGAATTCAGGCTTTTTAACTTGCATTAAATATTACCTCAGTAAGTGAAGAGTGGACAAAGAGTTAAAAATTTCCGAAAAAACACCTCATATTTCTTGCATTAATTTAAGAGAATATGGTATATATAATAATAAATGGTCTACACGATTATTTCTTGAAAATTTAATTGATTATTGCCTCGTTCTAACTAAGAAGTTTAAAATAAGTTTGAAGATTAGAACAAAACCGCAACTTCCTAACATTACTAAAAAAATATTGATAAAAGTAATAATACATTAATTGTTTGAACAATTATTTTTGATAACTTGAATTAATTATTACCTCAGTCTAATTGAAAAAGGACAAAAAGTGGAAAATTTCAGAAAAAACCGCAGCTATCTAGCATGAGTATATGAGAAGATAGTTATGAAAAATAATAATTTGTTTAAACAATTATCTTTGTTAAATTGCATTAATTGTTGCCTAGCTCCAAGTGAAAAAGTGACAAAAAGTTGAAAATTTCGGAAAAAACCGCAACTTTCTAGCATTAGGCAAGAAAACTATTATTATAAATAATAATACATTATTTACACCGTTTTTTACTCAAATTAATTATCACCTCACTTTAATTACAAATGAGATAAAAATATAAAAATTTATTCTAGTTATAAATAATAATAAATAGTTTAAGCATTTCTTTTGTCCCACTGTTGGGTTATACATTTTTTTTTTATAATCTGCTGGTTTGGAGAGACGATACAGATTTTGGGAAGAGATCTCCAAAATGGACGTATAATATTTTGATTTTATAAATCATGAATAATAAATTATTAATTACTCTAAAAAAATAACTGAAATCTTCTAGTGGATATGGTCATCGATAGTACAATCTTCGGTAGTATAGTGGTAAGTATCCAGTCCCGCTTGGGCCACCGCAGCGGTAGGATGCCTGTACGCGCGCGCTCTAAATCGCGGCCTTTGTTCTTTAGTAAAGAAAAAAAAGAGCTCGGTCATTATCGATAATACGTTCAAGGTGCCACCTACAAAGGATTACAGTGGGTGAAGTGCTCATAGTGTTCACACAGTGATTGTGCTTTCGAAAAGAGGGATTTCGTCTCGCCATAACGGCGATCCTTTTCATGGCGTCTCTTTGTGTCGTCCCCCGTCGAAGCGCGCGGCATCACGGGCCTTAGCATCGCATGCTGGCCCAGTCATTGAGCTGAAAAAGCTGAAAAAGCGGAGAAAGTGTACCTACGAAAACATTAAGTGAGGTGATACAATTAAAAAATCAGTGAACGTGTACAAAAAAAAAAAGGCACGCAGGGCGGCGTCCCCGCGTGGCGCCTTTGTTTCGGCGTTCTGCAAAATTACGCCGTACGCAGTACGTATTACGGCAAGGGCAAACAGGTCCTAGCACGACCCGATCCAGGAACTGAAAGTGTACCCACGGGAAATTGCAAGGGAAGTGCTCGAAGTGATCATTCAGTGATTTTTGTAGGCACAAAGGAAAATTGTCTTCACAAAGGAAAACTTCGCCGGGCGGCGTTCCAAAATGGCGTCCTCGCCTGGCATCTCCATGTGATACACAGCACAGCCACGGGGTCCACAGTGCCAATAACAGGGTTCACCACAGGAGCAGATGTCGAGCCCGAACAAAGAAAAACGGAAGTTCTCCGCCAGTACAAGTACGGCAGGGTTCTCAACGCAGATTGCGCCACTGACACCAGGATTTAAGCATGAGTTAGAGGAAACTCTTTTAAACAGCCTCAGAAGTGGTTCACTTGGAGATAAGGCGAACGGAAGGAAAGTTTTAATCGCCTTAAAAAAATTTGGAAAAGCGTCGCCAAAGCCAAATCTTAATGCAAAAAAGGCGAAAAAAAACCAAGCCATGAAAAGGCAGAGTGCTACTAATCTATTCACAGGCATAGAAAAGGAAAGTGCAGCAAATAAACCAACTGAGCCCGCCGATCACCTAAACCTAAAAAAGGGAGAAACTCTGAAGTTAAACACATCGTTTACAGATGACTCCACAAACACTATTAAGCACGCAGAGGAAACGGAGACTCCGACAACCATATCAGCTGCTCCATCATTGACAGCTGATATCAGCATCACAGCAGGACCTAACCTGAAAGTCATAGAGGAAGAAAAGCCAACATCGGACACGATGAAAAGCAAAATCCAGGATAATCTAAATAATGAAATGTCTCCATTCGCCAGCCCAAACCCATTCCAACTGCTGGGTATCGACGACGAAAACCTGGTTGAGATGGAAGACACAAGACAGACCTCAGCACGGAGAGAAAAAGCAGCAAATACAATCATCGACGGAAAGATACACGCAACAGCAACAGCGGAGAAAAACTCGGCTACAACAAGCAAACAAGGACGAGGCGCAAATCACCAGGCAAGAGACCTCCAACCTTCATCGGCGAAGGGTAAGTCTAACTTCAAGTCTAAAGAACCGCCAATTTATGTATACAACGCACAAGCAAAACAGGTAAACGAGCTTCTTATTAAAGAAGAAATTAACGTTAGCGACTTCATCATTAAAAACATTGCGCCGGGAAAAATAGCGTTACATGTGTCTAACATCGAAACTTTTAGAAATGTAATTAAAACATTGAAAGAAAAAAATGTCGATTTTTTCACAAGAACTCCAAAAACCGAAAAAGTTCATTCGTGGCTATTAAAGGGCATCGCCGGGGACTATGATGAAACAGATGTTGAGTCTGAACTTGCGGAATTAGGGCTAGTCACTGTAAAAATACTAAAAATCAAAAAGATAAATCTAAAGGAATTCTTTCGCGCAAAAAGAGGAGGAGACGCGTTCCTAGTCTCATTAACGAGCGATAGCAGGTCGACCGATTTAATAAATGTTAAAAGATTAGCAAATCAAGTTGTATCATGGGAAAAAATCAGACGCACGGAGGGCATACAGTGTTTTAACTGTCAAAGAATAGGGCATATTGCTAAGTACTGCAACAGAGGATATCGTTGTGTCAAGTGTGACCAAGGTCATGGGCCGGGCGAATGCAAAATAAACGCGGCCGATAAGATTGAAAAAAGTTCAATTTACTGTGTTGTATGTAAGCAGACGGGTCACCCGGCCTCCTACAGAGGATGTCCTAAATCGAGAGAAATCAAACAAAAAATAAAAGAAAAAATACAATCAATAAAAGAACAGAGAGAAATCAAACTAAATAAAATCGCGAATTACGTGAAGCCGGGGACTACATTTGCTAATATCCTCAACCCCCAGACCTCCACAAGACCGAGTGACCCGCCTGTGCAAAAAACACTCGAAAATCTTGAGTGCCTACTGACAGCATTCAAAGCTGAAATAATGACACTCATGACCACCCAGCTGGACAGTGTTAGGAGACAAATCTCTGAGAACACAAACAAAATAGAGTTCATATACAAGACTCTGCTGGACGATGAGCCTTAATAACTTTCACACTAACATTAACTGCGATTCAGACACAATTAAATTAAACTTAAAAAACTTAACTTTGCTTGCTGTAAACGTTAACTCGATTGTTTCAAATGTAAGAAGATATAATCTGCTGGAAACAATTAATAAATACAAACCAGACATTGCCTTGATAGGAGAGACAAAACTAAATTTTAGGCACAAAATTAGCTTCGAAAATTACATAATACTAAGAGACGACAGAGTAGGGAATAGAGGGGGTGGGGGCACTGCTCTATTAATAAAAAAGAACATCAAGCATTTCAGAGTAAACATAAAATCAAAGAGTCAAATCAATATAATTGAAACCACAATTATTAAAATTCCATTTCAAAATCAGCAAAATTTATTTATTATTAGTGCGTATGCAGCAGGACATACTAGAAGCAATTTTGCAAAAGATCTAAATATAATCTTTAACGAACTCGAACTATATCAATCGCATAATTGGTACATACTAGCAGGGGACTTAAATGCCCGACATTTTGAATGGTCAGACTCTCAGCAAAATCCTAGAGGCCTATACCTAAGTAACTGGGTCAAAAATAACGACTTGAAGTATAGACTAAAACTAGTGGGTCCCTCAGAACCTACGTTTCCGGAAGGAAATTCATACCTAGACATGTGCATGCTTGATAATAGGATAGAGATAGAAAATTCGATAAACTCGAAGCTGAAAGTAATTCCTTATGACAGTGACCATAAAGGAATACTTATCAGCTGTTCATTAAATAGCAAAGAAAGTATAATATTAGAACCAGCTGAAAATATAAATCGGTTAAACTTTAATAAAACGGATTGGGAAGAATTTCAGAAACACCTTAATTTATTTTCTGAGGGCTTATCTGAAAACAGAAATCTTAGTAACAGAGAAATAGAACAGCACATAGATTTGCTCGACCGATTAATCATGCAGGCGTTACAGGCCTGTACACCGAGCTATAAAAACTTCGACTCAGTCAAAAGGTACATATGCCCTAGGGTTAAAAAATTACAAAAATCAAAAAGCCAATTATTATCGAAAATTCACCGGCTTAAAAAACATAGAAATATCGAAATTGAGGAAATTAGAATGCACGAATTCCTTTTAAGGGAGGTTAAAATTGAAATTAACAAATTATTTAATAAAAACATTAACGACTATTGGTACAACAGAATCAAAAACATTTCATTGCATGATAATAATAATCTCTTTCCTGAAATAAATAGAATATTCAGATCTAAAATTGAAACTGATTTTCCAAATTTTATAATCACACAGGACAAAATTAACTTAATAGACGCCGCAAGAATAAACAAATATACAACACCTACAGATGATAATAATAACTTCATTATAACCGATAAAAAAGACAAACTTAATTTGCTAGGAGCGCATTTTGCCTCTATTAATAATCAAAATAGAAACATGAACAGGGAAGGTATAAACAACATTGTCAAAAAGACGGTAGATGAACTTAAAAAAGAAATAAAAGCCGATAAAGATAATAACAAAGCGTTAACTCAGTTTAGTGACAATAACCCTGCCTCAAACCCTCATTATGAGACAGATGAAAATTATTTTTGTAACATTTTAACTCTAAAAGGAATTTTAAAACATCATAATAATAAGAGGTCATCAGGGACGGACGGAATCCCTAATATTGCAATAAGAAAGTTACCAAATGTCATTCTACACGAGTACACAATAATTTTCAATAACCTTTTAAATAACTGCCATTTCCCAGAAAAATGGAAAATAGCCAAAGTAAAAGCGCTGAAAAAGAAAGGAAAAGACGATAAACTCTTAGAAAACTATAGACCGATAAGTCTCTTACCGAACATTAGCAAAATATTCGAAATTGTATTAAACAAATCTATATTAAGGCACTGTCTGGAAAATGAGATAATACCGGACACGCAATTCGGGTTTAGATATAAACACTCAACGATACACGCCATCAGCAAATTTGTGTCCGACATCTGCTGGGCTTTAAACGATAAGAAATTTGTCGGGGCATGCCTCGTTGATCTAGAGAAGGCTTTTGACACTGTCTGGCTGGATGGGCTATTCTTTCGATTATTAAAGAAAGGTTTTCCCAAACATCTGATAAAGATTTTATGGAACTCGTTGCGCGACAAGAAATTGTTTGTTTTCGATAGCGACGGCAAGTCGGACCTGACATTCGGGCTCAGTGAGGGACTACAGCAGGGAGCAGTAAACTCTCCCATTCTCTTTAATATCTACATATGTGATTTGTTGAGGTCTTTTGGGTTGAATGCTGAGCCTAGAAAGAAGGGCTTGGGATTTGCTGACGACATAATAATATACGTCGTCAGTAAATGCCCACGCCAGGCTCAAGCCGATCTCCAAGATATATTTTTGAAAATGCTATTCTTTTTTGACACATGGAGGCTAAAATGTAATCTCAATAAATCGGAGACAATTCTGTTCAGACCAAACATGAACGAAGTTAGTAAAAAATACCTCAAGGTTTGGCGCGAATTTAAAATCAAATCAAGTAAAAATGGAGATCATTTTCTAGAGCACAAAAACGTAGTTAAATATCTGGGGGATTACCTCGATGATAGGCTAAGGCACGATACTCACGTAGAAAAAGCATGCGATAAAGCAAAAAAAGCTTATTTCAATGCAAAACATCTTTTTCATTCGGCTCACTTGAACCCAAAAGTTAAAGTACTTTGTTATGTACTGCTGATAAGGCCCATACTGACGTACGGGTGTCAGGTCTGGTTTAACATAGCGCCTGCGTCAATGGAAAAATTAAGAGTTTTCGAAAGAAATTGCCTTAGAGCTTGTCTCAAAATGTACAAAACGCCGGAGTCTAATTATAAAAGACACTATTCCAACCAAAAATTGTACGACCGAGCAAATATTCCGCGGATTGATAATTTTATCTTAAAGATAACTAGGAACCATATCGCTAGCGCAGCCTCAAATAACGAAAATTCATTAATCTCGGGACCGTTCTATCCAAACCCCATCTACTTTGAAAAAGCGAGAGAAACGGGATACATACCACCCGAAGCTTTTGTACACTTAGATAGTGAAGGCTATTTGCAAAATGTTAATAATATTCCCGTCATTTATCATATATATAGGCACAAACTTGACAAAAAACTAATTCATAAAGCGAATGAAACCTACCTGAACAATAATTTAAAAATCAGATACTCGACTAGCATCCCTCTGAGAGACACAAAGGATAATCATAGATCTAACACCAAGCGATATTGGTGGCTCGCATAAACGGCGAAAAAGAAATAGCATAACTAGTTTTTTATATAACCAAATTTTTCTAGTTACCTGTGAACCTCATAAAATAAGAATTGTACACCGTATTGTACCCTAGAATTAAGCAGCGAAATGTACAAACCTTAAACTATTTTTTACCGATGATTCTGCGAGTGCCTAATGACAGGCCGTTTGGAACATTTTTTACCTCTTGAAAAATGTTAAGCGTGTTTTCCACCAATGTTTTATGTAACGCTACACACTGTATGTAATGTATATATCATGTAAATACTCTTGAATAAACATTGTTTTATAAAAAAATAAAAAAAAAAAAAAAAAAGTGGTAAGTATCCCCGCCTGTCACGCGGGAGACCGGGGTTCGATTCCCCGCCGGAGAGATTTTTTTAATATTTTTTTTTCTAAATGTACATTCTAAGGTTCTTATCCTTTTTTTGTGTTTTCCCTTGAAATTTTATATATTTATCCTAATCTAGCATATTTTCATTATATAATTCATCCATAATTAATTAATAACGCTAAAAAACTGAAATATTATATATGATATGGTCCTCGATAGTATAATCTTCGATAGTATACTGGTAAGTATCCCCGCCTGCCATCATCTTCGGTGAGGTGTATGAGACATAATTTGATATGCAAAAGAGTGCACATTGACAATATATTTTTTGGAGCACGAAAGGCTAAGGACACGGCACGGTGTCACATTGAATTGTAAGATTTCAAACATAGAAGTGAATTCAGAAACCAATATCCCACATCTCGTTACTTTCTGCATCATCAATGAATGCTGAAATTTTTTGCACGTTTTCAGTTTGAAACGACACGGTGACAACAAATTGATAGCTAAACGTCCAGTTACGCCTTTATCCTAAATCCCTTGGAAGCATCAAATTTGACGTTGAAAATTCAAAAGAATAAACTTAATGCACTCTCAAGCATGTTCTCTCCTATGCACCTGACTCTCCACGCATATTCGAAATATCAAAAAGCAGTTTCAACTTATTAAAAATATGTTTAAGTTCAATAAACAGCAAATGTGACGCTGAACGGCTCAATGACATTCACTCACACTGCATCCATCGCGTCTACAACCGGATTGGCTGAGGTTGGCGCGCTTTTTGAAATGATTAAATGTGAAAAGAAATTTTAAACAGCAAATAATAAGAGTCAGGTTATTAAAAATAATTCTTTGCTCACAAGGTCTTTTAAAGTAAAATTTAAATTATTTATTTGGGTTTTACCCTAAAAATAAATGATAGATTTGAATTTTTAAAGAAAGGAATATATTTTTCATCTTAAATATGAATTTACAATAATTCCTAATAATCTTATGCTCTTTACATTTATTATTTGTTGTGAACATTTGACTTACACATTTATTCATTTTGAACAAACGTGCCAACCGTAACTACTCACGTTGGCGCTCCGCGATGGGTCATTTACTCTTCCGTGGATGGTCGAAATGAGTGAAAACAAGATGATCGTATTGACCATCCCGAAAGAATACTTCGATTATCCCTGATAGTGAGTCTGACCTTTTTACAACACTCAGACTGGCCTTTAGACCATCTAGAAGAACGGACTGGCTCTCTAAATTTTGACCCTCTAACTTTGTCCATCCATTTTTCTCCGTGTAGTATAGTTGCGGATCGTTCTCAGCAGTGCGGTGCAAAACTAAAGCAAACTGTTTAAATAATATCGACCGCGTCGCCAAAAAAAAGTGTCCGGTCATAGCATAGACTGATATCTTGCAAACGAAAACTGTAAAAAGTGACATAAAACTTATAATTAACGATTTCGAGCCAGTATGTGAAATACGTGCTTCGCATCAAATCCATCATGGTGGATTTAGTGTGCAGTGCTTGTGCTACGAAAAATGGCCAGTGACGCACCCGCACTTAGCAAAAGAAAGCGATCACTTTCAAACAGTTCAAGCCCGGCTAAACAAAACGACTCTCCAATAACGGAGCAAACATTCTTTATGAATGCGTTTACGTCACAAAGAAACGCCGAATTCCTGTATAAACCAGAAAACAGAAGACTGATGAAAAGACTACTACAAAAAGACAAAATTAAAACTAATCCTGTGAAAACCTCAGAAAGAAGCGGGCATTATCCATCCTAGAAAAAGAAGTGGATACGCTAGAACCAATAAATGAAGTCAACACTTCTAAGCATAAAGGCGACGGATCCAGTAGCGCCAAGTCGATAATAGATTCACCCGACATTATCGACGAAAAAGCAGATCCCGTTAGCACGGTGATCGATTCTCCAGACGTCGTCGGCAATCAAGAAGGTTCAGCTAACAAGTATATCGAACCACAAGTTATCGTCGTCGATAATTTTAAACCCACACAAAATGGAGTCGCAGTTGGAAGTCAACCCACGCGAAGAAGGAGGCCCTTCAGTCGATCAGCTGTTGGCAATAATAAGGGAACAAAAACAGCTGATCGAGAACCCATCCCAACAATTAAAACCAGCTCAAACGGTGAAAGATGACACCCCCAGAATCCCCAGTACAGAAGAAGAAAAGGCAGAGGACATGGAGAGTTGGGAGAAAACCTCCAATCGAAAAGGCAGGAGAACTAACCTATCAAAAAAACCAGCATTATCGACTCAGATCCCAGAAGACCAGGACGAGAGACCGGGCGAAAACAAAGGAGGAAAACCCAGATCAAGGTATTTGTGAAACTATAAAGCGACAGAAAAGCCTCCTCCGATCTACGCATCCACGACACAGGTAAAAGTATTCCGTAACTGGCTAAATGCCATAGTTCCTAATGATAGCTATGAAATAAAAAACCTATTAAATGATAAGATAACAATCTATGTAGAGTCTAGAGAAACATTCGAAAAGTTTTAGATATGTTAAAGACAAATGATATAAAGAACGTAACTAGGGCACCAAAAGAAGACAGAGTGCAATCGTTATTACTTAAGGGAACAAGCGGGGACTTTGATGAGCTAGACTTAAAAAACGAACTAGACAAAATGAATTTAAAAATTGTGGAAATCCTAAGTCTAAATAAACTCAATGCAAAGGATTTCTTTAAGGCAAAAACAGGGGGGTCCAGCATTTCTAATAAAATTCTCAGGGAATAGCAAACTAGGGAATATTTTTAAAACCAAAAGACTCGCGAATCAAGTTGTCAGGTGGGAGAAAAGTAATAAAAATGAATCCCATTCAATATAAAAACTGTCAGGAAGACGGACATATTGCTAAATACTGCAATAACGACTATAGATGTGTCAAGTGCCCTAAGAATCATATGCCAGGCGAATGTGAAATTCTGACAAATGTAAAGATAGATATCAAGGATATTTACTGTGCAAATTGGAAACAAAACGGGCACCCTGCGTCTTACAAAAGATGTCCGGCTCTCCTTGCGTTGAAAAATAAAATTATTGAGAAAGGTGACTTGATTAGGGAAAATAGGTTAGCTAAAATAGACAGCCAAGTAAGAAATAATCAAGTGACCGAAAATAGACAATTTGCAAGTGTATTAAAGGGGGCGAACAATCAAACAGAAATAACACAAAATATTGAATCAACGCCTATTAATGTAACCCTGAACTCTATGCTCGACGCTTTCAGAAACGAAATTAGGGCTATGTTAACAAAAAAAACAGATCGATAGTATACACACAATTAGGCCTAGAAGATGTCTGAAACGATAGCCCAATCAGTTTGTTACCCAACATTAGTTTCGGTTTAAATATTATCGGTAGCACTGATTGATAACAAATTATGTTTCGTTGATAATATTAATAGGTCACATAATAATATCACATAATCACATCCTGTACGTATTGAAAGAAGGGCTACGACAAGGGGCAGTTAACTCACCTACATTGTTTAATATCTATATGGCAGATATGCTGACTCTTTTTGGAGACGAGAAAGTAGCTTTCGACGATCTTATGCAAAAGTTCGAGGTCCAACAGAGAGTAATAGAAGACCCACAGCAAAAACTGTCAACGCTGAACGTGCCATGCTTCAACTCATTCGATCAGCTGGCATAAGAAACAATCGACGACTAAGAGGGATTCACACCAGTGCTCGGAAAGCACAACCGAAAGAAACACGAAATTCACGTCAAACCCAAGCGAGAGGGAAGGATCCGGAGACAACGATAAAGACGACAGCAGAGGCAAGCCAGGCAGAGAGCGTCAAGTAAAAGTGACAGGGGGAAGAGGAAAGTACAGCCATTTTAGGTGAGCAGCCTTAACTTCGAATTGTTTCAGGGATGGGTTAAGAATAATTTAGAATCTAAAAATTACTCAATACATAAACTGAAAAACGACAAATCGATTGGTTATACAAGCATAGAAAATGATTTTATTAAAGTTAAAGAAGTCTTAATAGAACAAAATACAGAGTTTTTTACTAGAGTGGCAACAAGTGAGAGAATTCAGTTTCTCCTACTGAAAGGTGTAAACGGGGACTACACCGAGAATGACGTAAGAGACAAGATTGATAGTTTAAAGCTAGATAAAATACAAATTACAAAAGTACACAAAAAAATTCAATGTTATTCTTTCAAGCAAAAAAATGAATCAAGTAGCGTCAAGGCTCAGCATCCGACCTCCTCGGACCACTCCCCGTCTGCAAGGATCTCCGCTTCCTCTGCCTAGGTAGAAGTTTAAAGAATATATTGAGCAGCCAATACTATAGCTCCTTCAGTCCTTTTCAGGACTAAAGAGCATTTCTCACGTACTGAATAGGGTATTTGAGTTTGCCTTCTCTCTCTCCAATCGACTGTCAACCAATTCCAGTTAATGTAGCACTAGGCGCCCTAACAGGAAGTTTCTTATTCCCTATTAACAGATTGCGGTTGAACTCGAGAAAGAGAAGAGCCTCGTGTCGGCATAGTGAGGTGGGTCTCCAAGATCCCGTCGGCCACCAGGAGGTGTCCTTCTCAACCACTTCTCGGCTACCAAGAGGCACCGACTCCAAACCTCATCAGCCGCCTTGAGGCACCGACTCCAACCGATTCCATACTCGTCCGCTGCCTGGAGGCACCGATTCAATACTCGTCGGCTGTCTGGAGGCATCGATTCCGACTCTTCTCGGTACGACGGAGGCACTGACTTCATCCCTTGTCGGCTGCCTGAAGACACCGGCTCCGACTCTCTTCGGTTTCATGGATGTACCGACTCCCCCCCCCCTCCCCCCGTCGGTCACCTTGAGGCACCGACTCCAATTTTCCTCAGTTCATCCATGTAACCACCGGAAACAAAGTCTGTTCCTGTGGGTGACTTTGATAGAGAGAAATACGGTGCCCCCAGTAGTCCCAAAGAGACGGACCTGTGGTCTATGGGTGAGCCAGAGAGAAGTTCGGTGCCTCGGGGCACCAAAGCCGAGGACAGTTGTAGTCGGAGCCCAGAGGTGATCGACGAATGCTCCCGGAAAGCGAGAGTTAGTGGTTTCGGTAATTTCTGGCAGCCGAGGAAAGTCGAAGTAGGTGCCTCCAGGCAGCCGACGAGGGGTGAAGTCCGCGTCTTCTGGCAGCCGAGAAGAGTCGGAGTCAGTACCTCCATGCAGCCGACAAGTATAGAATTTGGTGCCTCCTGTCAGCCGAGAAGTGGTTAAAAAGGACACCTACTGGTGGCCGACAAGAAGTTGACGCACCACTTCCCTATGCTGACGCCAGGCTCCTCTCTCTTTAATTGACTGTCAACCATTTCAAGTTACTTTCGCACCAGGCACCCTGACGGGAAGTACTTTATGCCCTATTAGCTGGATAGGGGTGAACTCGAGACGGAGAAGTGCCTGGCGGAGGCATATAGAGGTGGCGTCTCAAGTTCCCGTCGGCCGCCCCGAGGTTCCTTTTTCTAACAATTTCTCGGATGTCAGAAGGCACCGTCTTCACACCTCGTCGACTGCCTGAAGTCACCGGCTCCGACTCTTCTCGGCTGCCGAGTAACTGAAGTATATTAAACATTTCAATAAATTTAGCCTTAAATAATTTTTAAATCTCTATAAATAGAAGGAATATTCCATTGCCATTGCTAATTTTTTTACATTCTCATGAGAAGGTATTAGATTTACACAAGAACTACAATATAGGGCCCTCTGATTTAGTTCTTCCTAGAACTGCTGGCCCATGCAGTTTCTCAGCGCACAAGCAGTGTCAACAATGCGTCGCCATCCCGCACCTCGCCCCGCACCATTCATTTTGCGACGAATTTAGTGCCAAGGCCACTGCGAGGCAACCCCCGAAACTGGCCTTATACTGAAGTTCTTGTCTATGTAAAATTTGACACCCCGGTTTTTGTCAAATGTCTACGTTTTGAGACCCCCTGAATCCCAAAAACAGGTATTTACGAATGTGTCTGTCTTGTAGTGTGTCTGTAGATTTTTAGTTTGTTAGCACGATAACTTTCGAAAGAATTGACATATTGGATTGGGCTTTGGTATACTTTTAAGTGTTCTAAAATCAAGGTCAAGTTCATTAGCCAGCCATTTTGGATCAAAATTCAAGAAGTGAGCGCATTTTCAATATTTTTGAGACCACTTTTTTCAAGATTTAGAAATTCTCTGAACGGATGTTCGTAGTTGGAATTATAGCATTTACAAATTCCAAAAAACACATGAAAGTGAACATTTTAAGCCAAATAACGCACGATATGAAAAAGAGTCGCAAAGAGAAAAACGTTCCTTTTTGAACACTCTACAATATTGTCATAACAACTTTTTGCAGTTTTTGAAAAATCAAAAATTCAAATTTTGATCGCACAAAGAAATAATGAAAAATAAAAAATTCCATTTTGCGGTCAAACTATGCAACATATATAAAAAGATGGAGAAACAAAAATTGTGAATATAAAAAAGTCCTACAGATTTGTTATTCATCACTTTTTGAAAGGATGCGTAGTTTTTGTTTTAATCGCAAAACATAGAATTAAAAATCTGCCTTTAGATTTTTGAACTTCGTGTTCGACTTCGATGACAAGAAAAAGTTTATTTGCAAATATTATAAAATTATCAAAACCTCTACATATGAAGTGATTGTTACATTTGTTTTTATTTTAGACTGAAAAGGAACTTTATTTGCTTAAGGTTCTATCGACCTTAAGGAACACATTCTCATCCAGACACTTGCGCTTCGCGCTCGATATTTGATTTGAAAATCATTTGAACCTTGCGTTCCACGCTCGGTTCTTTGCGAGTGCGAAGCACGAGATACGTAATGAGAATGTGTTCGTTAGAGCCGAAGGAGCTTTAACAAAAGAGAATTCACAATCAACAAATAATAGTTGTCGATGCTTTGACCTTTAATTTTACAAGGGTTGCTCACAAATGTGGGGGAAACACAAAGACCGAGCGCGTAGCGCGAGGTAAATATATTATCGAGCGCGAAGCGCGAGAACCAACAGTGCGCGCCCGTCACTCGTCTTTTGTTGGTTTGTTTAGTGACTTTTTTCATATCGTGCGTTTTTTTGCTTAAAATGTTCATTTTCGTTTGTTTTTTGGAATTCTGAAAATGCTATAACTCCTGTTTTTTTTTCAAAAAAATCCATTGGAATAAATTGGTCATCTATTTGAGTACTAATAACAACCGTACATAGAATTTTCAAATCTTGAAAAAAAGTGGTCTCAAAAATTTTCAAAATGTGCTCACTTTTTGAATTTTTATCCGAAATAGCTGGCTAACGAACTTGACCTTCGTTTTAGGACACTTGAAGAGTATACCAAAAGCCAATCCAATCTGTTAGTTTTTTCGAAAGTTATCGTGCTAACATACTAAAAATCTACAGACTAACAGGCAGACAGACATTTTGTAAAAGCCTATTTTTTGGGTTCAGGGGGTGTCAAAACGTGGACATTTTACAAAAACGGGGGAGGGGGGTCAAATTTTACACAAATCTAATACCATCTCATTATGAGATGACAATGTAAAAATAGAAAAATTAAATCTTTGGAAAAACGACGCAAGGTACGTAAAAAGATGAATAGACAAAAATTGTGCATTCAAAAAAGATTTACAAAAACGTTAGCAATAACTTTTTGATAGGATGCGTAGTTCGGAATTACTTTTCGATAGGACGCGTAGTTTTTGTTTTATTCGTAAAAAAACATTAAAAATAAATTAAGCTTTTGGACAAACGACACAAGCTTAAAAACATAAAAAGACAGAGGTTGTTCACCTAAAACAAGAGCTACAAATTTTTTATCAATCATTTTTTCATAGGAGGCGTAATATACATTTGTGATGAGCATGTGTTCGTTAAAGCCCAAGGAGCTTTAACAAAAGAGAATTCACAATCAACAAATAACAGTTGTCGATGCTTTGACCTTTAATTTTACAAGGGTTGCTCTCAAATGTGGGGGATATACAAAGACCGAGCGCGTAGCGCGAGGTAAATATATTATCGAGCGCGAAGCGCGAGAACCAACAGTGCGCGCCCGTCACTCGTCTTTTGTTGGTTTGTTTAGTATGGTTGTGTTTTGACCATTGCTCAGGACCACTATTTTGAGAAATAGCAAAAATCGACTTCTTCACTTTGCGCTGCATTGAATTGTAGAAATTTTCAAATAAAAAAAGTTCAATTTTACACACACACACACAAATTTATTTAAAAAATGAATTTCAAACAAAATAGTTAAATTTTCAACCAAACAGAAAAATGTTAAATTCAAATGATAAATAAACGAAAAATTTTTTTTATCAAAGTTGTTGAACTTTGAACAAGTAGTTTAATTTTTTTTTAATTAATTTTCCGCCAAGAAGATTAATTTTCTACCAAAAAAGATGAACTTTCCAGAAATTACATGAATTTCCCATAAAAAAGTTGAATTTTCAATTGAAAAATATTAATTGATAAATTTTTATCAAAGCGGTTCAACCTTCCCTAGTTTAATTTGAGAAAAAAAATGAATTCTTCGTCAAAAAGATTACTTTTCTACCAAAAAAGACGAACTTTCAAAGTAGAAACAGATAAATCTTCAACTATATAGTTGAATTTGCAACTAAAAGAATCAATTTTCAACCAAAAAAGGAATAATTAAATTTTCAATTGAAAGAATTAGTTTTCAACAATAAAAAACAAATTAATTTTTTTTTTTTATTAAATTTGTAACCAAAGAGATTAATTTTCAAGTAAAGTCATGAATCTTCAAACAAAAGCAATGAATTTTTAACAAATTAGTTGAACCAAGTAGTAAAATTTTCACTAGAAAAGGTGAATTCTCAACGAAAAATGTAATAAACAGTTCATATTTCAACTAAAAATATTTTAATTTGAAAGAAAAAACAGTTAAATTTAACAAAAAAGATTAATTTTCAGTGAAAAACGTTTATTTTTTAACAATGAAGACGAATTTTCAACAAAATACATAAGGCTTCTAACAAATAGTTAAATTTTCAACTGAAAAATATCAATTTTCAACAAAAAATGGAATAGTTCAGTTTAAAAAAAAAAAAAAAATCAATTTTCAACGAAACAAAACGAGTTTTGAATGAAACAGTTATATTTTTAACCAAATGATGAATTTTTAACTAAAATAATAGATCATTACCCAGAAAAATTATTTTTTTTAGTTGGAAATTCAACTATTTGGTTAAAAATTATTCTACTTTATTGAAAATGAAACAGTTTTATTAAAAAGTATATTTTTTGCTTGAAAACTCAACTATTTTGTTGATAATTCGTCTTTTTAGTTGAGGATTCAACTATTTTGTTAAAAATTCGTCTTCTTTTGTTAACTTCAACTGTTTTTTGATTTAAAATTAAAATCTGTTTTGGTTAAAATATCCACTTTCACATTTTTCATTCAGAATTCTTTTTTAAAAATAAAAATTACTTTACTCTGTAGAAAATTTAACAATTTGGTTAAAAAGTCAATTTTTTGTATGAGGAATTGAAGATTCTTCATTTTAGTTGAAAAATTCATCTCTTTGGTCGAAAATTTGAATAATTTGTTGAAAAATCGTTGTTCTTTTGGTTGAAAAATTATTTTTAAACTGAAAACTTAATTATTCGAGATGAAGATTCATCATTTTAATTTAAAATTCATCATTTTCGTTGAGAATTGAACTATTTTATTGAAAAATCTTTTTTTTCTGTTGAAATTTCCTTTTTTAATTGAAAATTTAATTATTCTATTTTTGCTGAAAATTTTTTATCTTTTTTAGTTGAAAATTCAACTACTTCGTTGAAAATGCATATCTTTTGTTGAAAATTCGTCCATTTTGGTAGAAAGTGAATCTTCTTGGTCGAAAATTCAGCAACTTGGTTGAAAGTTGAACTACTTTGTTACAAATTCAGTTTTTGATGGGAGATGCATAAGTTTAGTTTAAAATTCATTTATTTGGTTGATAATTAAGTTACTTTGTTTTTAAAATTCGTTTTTAAAATTAAAATCTGTTTTGTTTGAAATATCAACTATTAAATTTTTGCTGAGAATTTATTTATTTTTTTATTAAAAATTATTTTACTTTGTAGAAAATTCAACAGTTTGGTTAGAAAGTCATTTTTTGCATGAAGATTCGTCATTTTAGTTTAAAATTAATCGTTTTTGTTGGAAATTCAACTATTTTGTTGAAGATTTTTTTTTTCTTGGTTGAAATTTCATTTTTTAACTAAAAATTTAACTATTCCATTTTTTTGTGAAAAATTCATCTGTTTTAGTTAGACTTAGAAAGTTAAAAAAGTAACATTGTTTCTATAAAGAAAACTTGTTTTCATTTGGAATATAACACTACCGTAAGTTAAAAATATATTAATTTTAAAATAACACATCGATAGTGAATACGTCCATAGTATGTACTTCAGTGGTATATTTCAAATTTTTTTAACTCTTTTTGCGCTGTGATCCCCGAAATATAGAACCAAATATAAAAGTAAATCTATTAAAAATAAGACGATGACTGGACAAGAATTCATTTGGAAAAACAAGATTGCTGCCTTGCATTTGAAAGTTTCAATTCAGTGGACAATTCGATTCGCGTTTTATATAAGTCATCGAGTCATCGAGACTACTATACAATATGTGCAGGGACCTAAGACCTATTCTTCAACAACCGGATGCAATCCAGTTAGTGCATACCTCGAATCTGTTGAAGCATTAAATTCAAAACCACAATTAGTTAATCACCGTTTTTGCTAAGGAATAGATTTAGCGTATCTACCCTGACAGTTTTTTCGTACTATTACATAACTGAAGAAATGCAGAAATTTTGAAAGGGATCTGGTAGGGCTCTGACGAGTTTTCCCTATTTCTGATCGGCTCTAGTGGGAAAAACTGGTGGGGGCCCTATCGGTAACGTAACGCTTTGGCCACGAGGGCCCTACTAGACTTTCTAGTAGTGTTCTAGTGGGGGTCGCCCTTCCACAGCACTAACAAAAAGAAGTCACCCAGCAAGGTTCTTAAGGGGGGTATTTGTAACTCATGTACGTAGTATACCATTAAGCCATTTCCCTTTCTGGGTAGGCGTGACACTACCCGATTCGGGTAGTGTTTCTAGGTTGATAACTTGTAGTAAATAACTACAAGTGTGGGTTCACCACACCCACGATGTGCCAACAGCACTCAGTTTTCTCGAATGGTCACCCATCCAAGTGCTAACCGCGCCCAACGCTGCTTAACTTCAGTGATCTGACGAGAACTGGTTTTTTCAGCGTGGTATGGTACGTAATTTTTGCAAATTCGCAAAAACTTTCTCCTAAAGATTATCTTTTTAGTTATAAATTTTATTATTTGGTTGAAAATTTAACAATTTTCTTAAAAAGACATCTTTTTTTTCGAATTCAACTTTTTTGTTAAAAATTCGTCTTTTTGGGTTGAAGATTCAACTCTTTTCGTATAATATTAACCTTTTGTTTAAAATTCATATTTTGTTGCTGATAAGTCAACTGAAATATTTTTTAGATGAAAAATATTTTTTATGAAAATATTGCATCTTTCTTGGACAAAAATAGAACTGTTTTGTTGAAAATTCAACTATTTCCTAGAAAATTTACTTTTTGTGTAAAATTTGTATTTTTCTGTAGAAAAGTCTATTGAAATCCTTTTGGATGAAAATTCACCTCTTTTTTTGAAAGTTTGTATTTTTGATTTAAAAATTCACCTGTTTTAGTAGAATTTTCATTTTTCTTGGACAATGCAACTGTTTGGATGAACATTTAAAAATCTTGTTAAAAAGTCATACTTTTTAGTTAAAAATTCTGTTTTTCTTTTTCAAAATGCACCTGCTTTAGCAGAAATTATTATGTATTCAACTGTTTTTTTCTGTATATAATGAAAATACTTTTTGATTAAAAGTTAATTCTTTTGGTTGAAAATTCGTATTTTCGGCTTGAAAATTCAACAGTTTGGTTAAATTTTGGGTTTTTTTTGTCCTTGAATGCCACTTAATCCATTTTGATTAAGGATTCGATTATTTTGTTCAAAATTCGTCTCTTTTACTCAAATTGAATTGTTTTTCTATATGAAATAAAAATACTTTTTGGTTGAAAGTTAATAATTTCTGGTTGACAATTCTATACTACTACTATATTTTTGAATGAGAATTTATCTTTTTTATTTAAAAATGTTATTATTTGTTTGAAAATTTGATTATTTTATAAAAAATTCATTTTTTCGTTAAAAATTTAATTGTTTTATTAAAAATTCAACTCTTTTGTTGAAAAGTTATCTTTTTTGGTCGAAAATTTAACGGATTTCATGAAAATTCGTCTTTTTGGTTAAAAATTCATGTTTGTAGATTGAAAATTGAACTATTTATTTAAAAGTTCAACAATTTTGATGAAAATTATTTTCTTTCGCTTGAAATTTCAACTATTTGGTTGTGAATTCATCTTGGTAAGTTGAAAATTCAAGTATTTTGTGAAAAAAGTAATTTATTTTTTCGAAAATTCACCTGTTTTGTTGAAAATTTGTCTTTTTGGATAGAAAATTTTTTCCTCTTGATTGAAAATTCATATTTTTTTGTATACAAATTCTTGGTTGAAGACGCAATTGTCTTATAGAAATTTCCTCTTTTTCTTTTAAAAATTGAACTATTTATTTAAAAATGCAACTGTTTCTGGATGAAGTTAAATTTTTTTTTAATTTTAAAAATTTTTGAATTTGATAAAGTCGAAAATTAATTTTTTTTTAATTCAACTACTTCGTTGAAAATTCATCTCTTTTTGTAGAAACACATTTTTTTTAACTCAACTATTTTGTTGAAAAGTTATCTTTTTTGGTCGAAAATTTAACTGTTTTGTTGAACATCCGTCTTTTTGGTTGAAAATTCGTGTTTTTAGATTAAAAAGTCAACTATTTGGTTAAAAATTCAACTATTTTTTTTTTGAAAATTCCTCTCTTTTGCTTGAAAGTACTATTTGGTAAATGCAACTGTTTGGTCTAAAATTAATTATTATTTTAATTAAACTATTTGCTTAAAAAGTCATCTCTTTTGGTAGAAAATCTTAAGAAATCTTAAGCGTTTTATATTGAATTGATGGTATTTAAAGTATGGTATCAACATTAATTTGATTTAAAAGAATTTATTTTTAATTTAATTAAATTTTTTTCTATTTAGTTTAATTTATAATTGATTTATTTAATATTTATAATTAACGCGATTGGCATGATATTCCTGTGCAATATATGCGGTGAAACACTAATGGACAAAGTCAGTAATGATAGAATCCTCAAAGAAATTCTGTGCCTACACTCACTATGCTGTACGGCAGCAAGACATGGACCTGCCAAGAAAAGAATAAGAGTAAAATCAACGCGATGTGCATGAAATTCCTTTGTAATATGTGCGGTAAAACACTGCAGAACAAAGTCAGTAATGAGAGAGTCCTTAAAGAAATTGTGTACTCACACCCACTGTGCTGTACGGTAGCGAGACGTGGACCTACCAAGAAAAGAATAGGAGTAAAATCAACGCGATCGGCATGAAATTCCTGTACAATATGTGCAGTAAAACACTAATGAACAAGGTCAGTAATGAGAGAATATTCAAAGAAATTCTGTACTTTCACCCACTGTGATGTACGGTCGCGAGACCTGGACCTACCAAGAAAAGAATAAGAGTAAAATCAACGCGATTGGCATGAAATTCCTGTGCAATATGTGCAGTAAAACACTAATGAACAAGGTCAGTAATGAGAGAATCTTCAAAGAAATTCTGTACTTACATCCACTGTGCTGTACGGTAGCGAGACCTGGACCTACCAAGAAAAGAATAAGAGTAAAATCAACGCGATTGGCATGAAATTCCTCTGCAATATGTGCAGTAAGACACTAATGGACAAGGTCAGTAATGAGAGAATTCTCAAAGAAATTCTGTACTGACACCCACTGTCATGTACGGTAGCGAGACCTGGACCTACCAAGAAAAGAATAAGAGTAAAATCAACGCGATTCGCATGAAATTCATGTGCAATATGTGCAGTAAAACACAAATGGACAAGGTCAGTAATAAGAGAATCATCAAAGAAATTCTGTACTTACATCCACTGTGCAACGGTAGCGGGACGTGGACCTAGAAAGAATACCAAGACCAAGGACCAAGAAAGGAATAAGAGTAAAATCAACGCGATTGGCATGAAATTCCTTTGTAATATGTGCGGTAAAACACTAATAGGCAAAGTCAGTAATAAGAGAATCCTCAAAGAATGTGGTGTAGAGGAAACAATGGTTAATAAGTGTGAAAGAAATTTGTTGAGATGGTTTGAGCATGTTGAGAGAATGATAGATGAACGACTGGGTAAATATTAATGGCATCGGTCAGTGGATATTGAAATTGTAGAGGCAAGCTCAATAAAGGGCCAGGTAGCCTACTAAATTTGGCACGAATTGGCAAGTGCCTAATATGTTCATTTGTACTAGACTAGAATGTTGAAAGGATCTAGAATTGAGAGTTCGTACAAACAATTGGCTAATGATATGTAAATATGACGGAGCTAATCAAGCGGCTGTGCCAACAGGAGGAGATCAGTAGTGAGGCATGTGGGTTCGATCCCCACTGCATTTATGGCATGGGGCACGCACATGCTCACCACCGCGCGTACATATTTAAAGGCTGCACGTTAATTGCGATGTTTGCCCATTCTCCATTCAACCTTCCTTCCTTCGTCCCTCTTGCGTCCTCATCCACAGTGCAGTACAGTTTGATTTTAATCAATTCACCTCGAGGACTCGATAATTGAACCCTTTGCGTTCCGTCGCGTCGTGTGAGGGTGTATACTGAATATAGTAGCCCAGGCGCGGATCCATTGAAGTGACCTGAAAGGGGCACAGTGGGGAAAAATGTCTCTTTTTGTTAAAAACCCTGGCGAAAGTTTGGGATAGGAATTAATTCCGAATCATTCCGAAATCTGTATTCGGACCAATCCGAATCAGTCCGTAAAAAACTTTCAATCCGAATGAATCCGAAATCGGATTGACCTGAACCGATTATTAATCCGAATGAATCCAATTAAATCCGAACTCGGATTCATTCCGAAATCTGTATCCGGACCAATCCGAATCTATCTGAACCAA
>CAKNYM010045624.1:90414-117023 GCA_932195095.1 Andricus curvator | reverse complement strand
AATTTCGTTCGATCCAAATCGGTTAAAAATTAATCCGACTCAATCCGAACTTCCAATCGAATCACTCCGAACCAAACTTTCAATCGGAATGAATCCGAACTCGGATTGATCTGAACGGATTATTAATCCGAATGAATCCAATTAAATCTGAACTTGGATTCATTCCGAAACAATCCGAATCAGTCCGAACCAAACTTTCAATCCAAATTAATCCGAACTCGGATTGACCTGAACCGATTATTAATCCGAATGAATCCTATTAAATCCGAACTCGGGTTATTTCGGATTGAAAATTCAGTATTATATCAATCCGAGTTCGGATTCATTTGGATTGAAAATTTGAAGTTGCATTTTTACCCAAAAAAGATTAAATTTGTAGGAAAATAGATGAATTTTTAAACTAAAATGACAAATTTTCCACACAAAAAAATAGAATTTTCAACCCAAAAAGACGAAGTATCAACAAAATAGTTGAATCCTCAACCAAAGAAGATTATTTTTCAACGAAACAGTTTTCTTTTTAACCAAAGATGAAATTTTTAGTAAAACAGATGAATTTTTAATCTAAAAAGACAAATTTTCTAAAAAATAGTTGAATTTTCAACAAAAAGTTAATTTTTATTATCAAAATAGTTGATTTTTGAACCCGAAAAGACGAATTATAAACAAAATAGTTGAATCCTCAACCAAAGAAGATTAATTTCGAATCAAACAGTCGCATTTTTACTCAAAAAAGATGAAATTTCTAGGAAAATAGATGAATTTTTAAACTAAAAAGACAAATTTTCCAACAACAAAAAATAGAATTTTCAACCCAAAAAGACGAATTATCAACAAAATAGTTGAATCCTCAACCAAAGAATATTTATTTCTAACCAAACAGTTGCATTTTTACCCAAAAAAAATTTAATTTCTAGGAAAACAGATGAATTTTTAAACTAAACAGACAAATTTTCAAAAAAAATAGTTAAATTTTCAAACCAAAAAGACGAATTATCAACAAAACAGTTGAATCCTAAACCAAAGAAGATTAATTTTCAATCAAACAGTTTTATTTTTACCCAAAGATTAAATTTTTAGTAAAACAGATGAATTTTTAAACCAAAAAGACGAATTTTCAACAAAGAAAGATTTCAGTTGAATTTTCAACACTAAAATATCATTTTTTCAACAAAAAGGTAATTTTCTACTAAAAAAGTTGAATTTTGAACCCAAAAAGACGAGATTTTAACCAAAAAATATTACTTTTTAACAGAATTGTTTAATTTTCAACCAAATAATTAATTTTTTTAAAGAAAAGGCAAATAAATTACTAACAAGTATATTATAACAGGGTGGGCCGCAAAACTTCAGTCTCATAATTCCATGATTTTTTCCTGACCATTAATATGCAAACACCAGAATCTCAATCTTGTAACATTTATAACAGAATCTTTTATAAACGGAATAAAACAATTTCAAATTAAAATAAAAAAATGTCAAATTTATTATCCTTCAGAGTTATTTAAAGTGCCTTTTAAAGAAATTCTCCAACTTTTCGGCGATTTCCTATTAAAAACTAAAAAGTAACCAATATTTTATAAGAAATACAGAAAAATATAAATAAACATAAAAACATACGTCATAATGAAAAAAATAATTACATTAAATTCTAAATATAAATAAAATAAATACAAAAGCAAGTTATTACGATTGTTTCAAATTGCTTTATTCATAAAAATACGAATCCGACTTTAATTTCATTTTCTACTCGAGATAACAATTCTTAATTAATTTTATACACTAAGGTAATCATACAGTGCGTACATTGGTCACTGCAAAAAAAAAGAAGGAGAAACAACGTACAACTGAACAATAACCCTTATCTCAATGTTTATAAATACCGTACAAGAAGTACATCTTGCAATTATTGAAGATTCGTTATCGTGATACCACAAATCTTAAATTTACTATGAGTCGAGTATAAAAAGTTGATGAAACGAACTAGAAGGTATGTGGCAATCGCTCTAATCTTATAATCTTATAATCTTATCAATTATATACACTTGCAAATTCCAAAAAATTTCCGACATCACAATTTTTGCGTCGCGTCGTCAACGGGCTATCTTACATTTTTCATCTTGCAGATTTTTCCGGCAATTCAAGCCGCAAGATGATACCTTTTAACTAACTACTAAGGCAGTATGGCAATATGGCTTCACTTTATATTGAAATTAGGCTTTTCGTACCTTTCAATTTTCTCGCTCTTCAGTCCATGCCACAAACGACGAAAATCATTCATTTTCTTTACACATTTCGTTGTTTTTTTTTCTTGAGCAACCATAAAACGCAATTTTTTCTCTAAAACTGAGGGGAAACCTCCCTAGAGTGGATAATCATTAATTAAAAATACTAAAATATGAAAAATAAATAATTGAATTAATATTTCAGATACTATAAGTTATCATAAATTAAAATTAATTATTTTTCCGTGATTTGTGGTCTTGATTAATGATTATCCACTGTAGGTTAGATTATCCACTGTAGAAAGGTCCCCCTATAATTGTCTCTAGTTCGGATGGTAAAATTTGCTCTAAAAGACAAGTTATTTTGACAAAATGAAACTTAAAAACTAAACAGTAATCTTTCGATTACTGTTTTGTCTATTAACTGTCTTAAAATCTCTTTTTGGCATGGACATTCGCAAGAAATGTAATTTTCCACGAGATATGTGTTTTTTTACAACTCATGGGACGACGAAACGAAACAATAAATTTTTATGGCATAATATCGAGGTATAACAGCCAAGACAAAGAATAACAATTCTAATCAATTTCAACTCGCAATTTTTCAAAGGCATAAATGAGATCTCCGATTTTCAAACTACTAATTATGACCAAAATTAAGTAGTTAGCCCCCTCTGATGCAAAAGCTTTTCACATAAATGAAAACCTAATTTAAACTCTTGGGGAACGTCCATTAATTATGTAAGGATTATTTTTTAAATTTTAAAACCCCCCCCCCCCCCCCTATTGTAAGATTTTATATTTTTTACTCAATATATCAATTATTTTTCACCGTAAACGAGTATTCAAGGGATTTTCATAGAGTTTTATAGATTCCCAGTTAATTGAAAGAATTACAAAATTTTTACGGAATTAAATGAGATTTCCAAAGCTTTTTACGGATTTTGTGAGATTTCAAGGAATTTCCAAATTTTTCAAGGGTTTACCAAATTTCTAGGGTATTTTAAATGATTCCAAAGGATTTTGAGGGATTTTAATGAGATTTCGAAGATTTGAAGGAATTTAAAGAGATTTCATCAGATTTCAAAAGATTTCAGGGGATTTCAAAATATTTGCAAAGATTTAAAAGGATTTTAAGGTTATTTCGAAGATTTGAATGGATTTATGGAGATTTCATAAGATTTCAAAGGATTTTAAAGGATTTCATTTGACACCGAAGTATTTTCACGAATTTTTAAGGATATCAGAGGAATTTAATGGGATTTCAATGTTTTCAAGGAATTAAAAGAGATTTCATAAGATTGCAGGGGATTTCAAAAGATTTTTGCAAAGATTTCAAAAGATTTTAAGGGATATAGTTTAGTTTAGTTTAGTTTATTATATATCATGTGATACCGAAGAATTTTCACGAATTTTGAAGGATATCGGGGAATTTTAATGGGATTTCAAAGATTTCAAGGGATTTCAAAAAATTTTCAAACATTTGAAAGGATTTTAGTGGCATTTCTAAAACTTGAAGGGATTTAAAGAGAATTAATTAAATTTCCAAAGATTTCAGGGGATTTCAAAAGATTTGAATGGATTTTAAAGGAATTTCAAAGATTTCAGTGGATTTAAAGAAATTTCAGAAGATTTCAGGGGATTTTAAAGGGATTTCAATAAATTTAAAGAGATTTCAGGGGATTTCAAAAGATTTTAAAGGGATTTCAATAAATTTAAAGAGATTTCTGGGGATTTCAAAAATTTCAATGTATTTAAAGAGATTTCATCAGATTTAAGGGGATTTCAAAAGATTTGCAAAGACTTGAAAGGATTTTAAAGGGATTTCGAAGATTTCAATGGATTTAAAGAGATTTTTTTTTAATTTTCTAAAATTTCAGAGGATTTCAAAGGATTTTCGAATGTTTTAAAGAATTTTCAGAGGTTTCTAGGATTTTTAATGGATTTTAATATATTGTATAGGATTTCAAGAGATTCGGAAAAAATTTCACGGTTTTTAAAGGTTTCAATTAATTTTAAAGGGATTTCAAAGATTTCAAGGGATTTCAGGCAGCTTCAAAAGATCGGCAAATATTTTAAAGGATTTTAAATGAATTTCAAAGATTTCAATGAATTTGAAAAAATTTCATAGGATTTCAAAAGATTTTAAAGGGATTTCGAAGATTTCAAGAGATTTCATCAGATTTCAAGATTTGCAAAGTTTTGAATGGATTTTAAAGTAATTTCAACGATTTCAATGGATTTGAAGAAATTTCAAAAGATTTCAGGGGATTTAAAAAGATTTTAAAGGAATTTCAATGGATTTAAAGTGATTTCTGGGAATTTCAAAAGATTTTCAAAGATTTCAAAATATTTGCAACGTTTTGAAAAGATTTTAAAGGGATTTCGAAGATTTCAATGTATTTAAAGAGATTTCATGAAATTTCAAAAGATTTTAAAGGAATTTCAATGGATTTAAAGAGATTTCTGGGGATTTCAAAAGATTTCAAAATATTTGCAACGTTTTTAAAAAAAGGTTTTAAAGGGATTTCGAAGATTTCAATGTATTTAAAGAGATTTCAAAAGATTTTAGGGGATTTCAAAATATTTGCAAAGATTTGAGAGGATTTTAAGAGAATTCCAAATGATATCCACGGATTTTTGAGGGATTTCGTAAAATATCAAAAAATTTAATGGACATTCAAAGGATTTTCAAATATTATAAAGGATTTTCAGGGCTTTCTAGGATTTTTAATGGATTTTAATATATTTCAAAGGATTTCAAGAGATTCGGAAAATTTTCAACGGTTTTTAAAGGTTTCACTGAATTTTAAAGGGATTTCAAAGATTTCAAGGGATCTCATAAGATTTTCAAATAATTCACGGAATTTCCAGGATCTCAACTGTTTTTTTTTTATAGATTTTAAGGAATTTCCACGGATTTTGTGGATTCAGAATATTTTAAGCGATTTCAAGAATTTTTACAGTTTTTAAAGGGTTTAAGGGCTTTTAAGAAATTTCACAATTTTATGGGATTTCAAAGATTTCTGGGAATTTCAAAGGATTTTCGAATAATATATTTTAATGACTTTTAACATATTCTCATATATTGTAAGGAATTTCAAAAGATTCGTAATGATTCCCGCAGTTTTTTAAGATTTAAATAAATTTTAAAGTGATTTAACTGATTTTTAGAGATTTTAAGGGATTTTGAAGATTTCAAATGATTTCAAGGATTTTTACAGTTTTTAAAGGGTTTTAAGGGCTTTTAAGAAATTTCAAAATAAGTCACGGGATTCGAAAGGATTTTAAAGGATTTCAGGTTATTAGGGGATTTTAAAGATTTAAAGAGATTTCAAAAGATTTCAAAATAATTGCAAATATTTCAAAGGATTTTATGGGATTTCAAAGATTTTTAGGAATCTCAAAGGATTTTCGAATAATATAAAGGGTTTTAAGGGATTTCAAGGAAGATTTAAATTTAAGATTTAAGATTTAAATGAATTTTAAAGGGATTTAACAGATTTTTAGAGATTTTTACGGAGTTTGAAGATTTCAAGCGATTTCAAGGATTTTTACAGTTTTTAAAGGGTTTTAAGGGATTTGAAGAGATTTCAAAGGATATCAGGGAATTTTAATGAGATTCCGAAGATGTGAAGAGCTTTCAAAAACTGTTAGGGTATTTCAAAAGATTTGCAAATATTTCAAAGGATTTCGGGATAATAAAAGGATTTTAAGAGATTTCGAGGAATTGTAATGACATTTAAAAGATCTTAATATACTGTAAGGAATTTCAAGAGATTCGAAAAGATTTACACAGATTTTAATGGATTTTAAAGGAATTTCAAAAACTTCAAGAGATCTCGTGAATTTTCTGAATATTTCACGGAATTTCAAGGATTTTAACCGGTTTTTCGAGATTTTTAGAAATCTCGACGGATTCAAAAGGACTATAAGAGACTTTTATGATATATTAATTATTTCAAGCAATTTTAAGGATTCTCATAGTTTTTCACAAGTTTGAAGGAATTTCCAGGGAGCTCAACCGTTTTAAAAGGATTTCAAGAGATTGTTACGATATTCATGGAATTCAAAATAATTTTCGCACGATTTGAACAATTTTAAGGGATTTATCAAATTTTCAACAAAAAATCACGGCCACAACAAAAATCCTTACATAAATAATGGACGCTCCTCTCAACTTGTTAAAAATTTTCCTCTAATCTAGCTATGTTTCGCGAATTTGACAATATCAAAGATTCTGGAAGAAATTCGATTCAACAAAAAAAACTGTATCAAATAAACAGAATTTCATAATTAGGAAACAATAGTTAGATAAGAAACAAGATGCACAGTAGACCTTCCAAGTTCTACTTCTACCTCGGATCAGAAATCGAATTCGACCTCGTTGTCGGCGTCATTCTGTTCCTCTCTCTCCACCTTGAAAAAAGGGATGAAAAAAAATTGAGCGAGGACAGCAAAGTCACCAGCTGATGAAACCATAAACTAATGCTCTACTTTTGAGCTGAGATTCAACTCGTAGTTCCTTTATCGACTTCCATAATCGCCTCGTATTGTTCTAGCACTTTGATATTTTCATCAGACAAAGAATTAACGACAACCGTTTCCTTGATTTCCAACGTCGACCCGCCAGTTCGATCTGAAGTAACGATTTTTTCGAAGACTGGAACGATGCCCTCGTCACTGATCAATCGTTGACGATTGCCACTAGGTAAGTCTTGATTCTCAACGTCAGCCTTGTCGTCAGGAACTGAGACTTCGGTACGAAGCTCAATTATATTGATCGGCTTTGCCACCTGTATTTGCTCAATACCTCGAGATTTCAAAGCAATCCTCGCAAAATCTGCTAGTTCAATGCTAGTGTGCTTTCGTTCCGAGATGATAAAGTCCAGATTCGCTTTGACAGTCGTGTAAAAACTCTGCAGATCTTCGGAGACGAGGGTCGGTTCCCCGGTTGAAGAAGTGATCAGCTTTCCCTCCTCCTTGACGATTTCTCGATCAGTCTCTGGACTGGATTCTGCTTGGGAATCACTTCCGGGCTCATCCGTGTCGTCAAGAGTGACCTCCATCACGGGTCGAGGCACAGCCTCGGTATTCAGATTGAACATGCGAACTTCTATTTTACTTTCTTTCAAGTCGTTACTGACTTTGGGTTCTTTGCTGATTTTCTTTGCAGCCTGGGTTTTCATGTTCTTCTTCACCTTGGGTTTCGGCTTCTCCACCTTCTTCTTGAAGCTCGCGACTGCAGAATTGACTCGCTTCTTTCTGGTGCCAGAATTGGTGTCTAACTTTGCTCTAGATGGCGCTGATATATGCGCTTCTTCCAATTTCACGTGTTCGGTGCTATTTGAGCGCTGGAGGCACCGAAGCTGTTCTGTTCGCTCATTGGATTTCGACTGGTGGACTTGAGGAAACTGCCGATTGTTTGTGTTGTTTGCTCGACCTGGTGCGGGTCTTTGTGATTGGCCTGAACCACCGGCGACGATATCGGACTTTTTATTGCCTGCAAGACAAATTCAATGTATTTAGTTTCAGTCAAAAAAAGTGCAAGGCGTATTCAAAGAGGGATGTTTCATTTTAAAGCCGGGAGCTTGTAAACAGAAAACTTAAAAATATAAATCTTCAAACAAATAGTAAAATTTTGAAATAAAAAAAATTGACTTTTCAACCAAAAAAATGAGTTTTCGACTAAAGTGATGAGCCTTCAAACAATAAATAAATGTAGAACAAAGTATTTCAACCCAAGTACTTGAATTTTCAAATGAAAAAATAAATTTTCAACAAAATAGTTCAACTTTCAAAGAAAGACATAAATTCAAAACTAATATAATGAATCATAACTGGAACAGTTAAATTTTCAGCTGAAAAAAATAATACCCAACCAAAAAAAAACGAATATTCAATCAAAGGAATGAATTTTCAACTAAAATGATAAATCTTCAACAACAAAAAATGATTTTTTAACAAAGTGGTTGAATCTTCAACAGGGTGTCTACTCAAATCCTGGAGAAAAATTCCCTGACAATTCCAGGTTTTTTCCAGGTATCTCCAGTTTTTTTCAGGTATAATTTTTCATAGCATGAAGCCATTCAAATATTTCGCATACTTTCAAACAATCGACTCGGAATATGTATACAGTTTTACAAGTTTATTATAAATAATGTTTTTTTTTCAGTTTCTAGGAATTCAATTAATGTTACAAGATATTCTTAAATATTTTAGCACGATCAATTAATCAAATAATTAAATAATACTAAAAACATAATTAATCATTTCTTGAATTTGTCTCTTAAAGTCCATGAATTTGAACAATAATTCAAACAAATTTTTATTTTATCTACTTATATCTAAAATTTAAAGCTTAAAATTCCTAACTTTTCAAGTAAAAATATGGATTTTCAACGAAATAGTTGAATTTTCAATTAAAATTTCATCCAAATTGTTGAATTTTGAACTAGCAAAGATCAATTTTTAAACAAATAGCTGAATTTTGAAATAAAAAAGATAAGTTTTCAACCGAAAATGGAACAGTTAAATTTTCAGTCAAACAAATTAATTTTCCACAAAAAAAAACAGATTTATTTCAAAAACAAATTTAATTTAGCTTTCAACCAAGCAGTTTTATTTTCAAGCAAAAACATGAATTTTCAACTAAAATTATGAATATTTAGCTGGAATACTTGAATTTTCAACCAAGAAGATGAATTTTCTACCACAAAGACGATTTTTCAACAAAATACATAAATTTTCAACTGAAATGATCAATATTTAACCGGGATAGTTAATTTTTCGACCAAAAAGATGACTTTTCAACCAAGAACATTAATTTTTACTAAAGAAGGCGAATTTTCAATTAACAAGATAAATTTTAAACCAAGAATTGAATATTTAAATTTCCAGTTAAAACTTAACGTTTAACCAAAGAAATGAACTTTCAACTGAAAGGATGTAATTTTCAACTGGAATAGTTGCATTTCACGGTAGAAAAAAAAACTAATTTGCAACAACAAAAACTAATTAAAACAAAAAAAGTTACATTTTCAAACAAAGTGATAAATTTTCAACTGGAATAGTTGAATTTGAAACTAAAAACATGAATTTTCAACTAAAATTATGAGTCTTTAACTAGAATCATTAAATTTCAAACAAAAAGATTAATTGTCAATTCAGAAGATTAATTTCTACCAGAAAAGACCAGATTTTCAACTAAAAAAAATAATTTTCCAACCAAATATTGAATAGTTACATTTTCAGTAAAAAAATAATTTTCAACAAAAAAAAAACAAACAAATTTTCAACAAAATAGTTAAAGTTGCAACAAGAATAGTTAAATTTGCAGTAAAAAAAAATAATTTTCAGCCAAAGAAAGAAACGAATTTTTAACAAAATAGCTCGTTTTTCAACAAAGAGATGAACTTTCATTTAAAATGAATCTTTAACAACAACAAATTAATTTTTAACAAAAGAGTAACTCTCAACTAAGTAATTAAATCTTCATTCAGAAAAGATGAATTCGGAACGAAAAATGTAGTAGGTGATATTTCAACCAGAAAAGAACGAATTTTCAACAAAATGCATGAATTTTCGACTAAAACCGATCAATTTTCAACCAAAAACAAAATAGTAAAATTTTCAGTTTAAAAAATTGATTTCAAACAAAAAAAAACGATTTTTCAATAAAATAGTTCGATACAGTAATATAAAGCTACTTATACAAATAAAGAATCATTGTTATTCAATTTAATATTGCAATTAAAAAAAAATTAAGCATGCACTCGAAAAAATTCCCTGACTTTAAACAAAAATCCCTGACATTTCCAGGTTTTTCCAGGTATATAAAAATTCCCTGACAATTCCAGTTTTTCCAGGTTTTCCAGGTAGGGTAGATACCCTGTTGAACCAAGTAATTCATATTTTCAACCAAAAAATATGAATTCTCAACGGAAAATGTAATACTTGCTATTTCAACCAGAAAAGATTTCAAATAAAAAACAGTGGAGTTTAAAAAAAACGAACGAATTTTTAACAAAATAATTGCAGCTTCAAGCCAAAAACTGATGAATTATCAACCAAAAAAG
The DNA here is from genome assembly GCA_932195095.1 of Andricus curvator. Classification (NCBI taxonomy): domain Eukaryota; kingdom Metazoa; phylum Arthropoda; class Insecta; order Hymenoptera; family Cynipidae; genus Andricus; species Andricus curvator. Next base: position 106,720 of record CAKNYM010045624.1, on the reverse strand, counting down.
ATGAATTTTCAACCAAGAACTTTATTACCAAAAAAGATTAATTTTTTGCAAAAAAAGGCGAATGTTCTACAAAACAGTTAAATTTTCGACCAAAAAAGATTACAAACAAAATAGTTAAATTTTCAACAAAATAATTGAATTTTCAACAAAATAAGTAAATTATCAACAAAATAGTAGAATTTTCAATCAAATAGTTGAATTTTCAACTAAAACAGATAAATTTTGAAACAAATAGTTGAATTTTCAAATAAAAAAGATCAATTTTCTAACCAGAGATGAACTTTAACTTAAATGATGAATTTTTAACAACAGAGCTGATTTTTCAACAAGAAAAGATTTTTCAGTCAAGAAAGAAAAAAAAATCTCAATCAAACTGTTGAATTTTCAACTAAAAAATATCAATTTTAAACCAAAACTGAAATAGTTAAGTTTGCCATTTCAAAAACTGATTTTCACTTTAAAAACCCAATTTTTCCCCAAAAGCGTTAAATTTTCCATCAATGAGATGAATCTTCAATAATTAAAATAATTTTTTAATAAAATAGTTCAACTTTCAACTAAATAGTGAAATTTTCGACCAAAAAAAGACGATCTTTAAAAAAATAGTTGAATTTTCAACCAAATAGTAGAATTTTTAAATAAAAAAGACGATTTCTAAACCAAAAATATAATAGTAGACTTTCCAATCAAAAAGAATGATTTCAAATTCCCGGTCATTTCCCGGCCAAGTTTTTCAATTTTCCCGGTCAACTAAAAGTAACATATTCATATTTGCCGCAAAACGCAAACACTTATTTTAATTCATGACGTTCATTCTAAACATCCTTTAACAGAGCAAAAAAATGCAAAATAAATGAATTATGAAAAAAATACTTAAATTTTACACTAAAAAATATCAATTTTTTACAAAAAATGGAATCATTAAACTTTCAGTTGAAAAAATTAAATTTCAACAAAAAAACGGATTTTCAACAAAATAGTTCAATTTTCAACCAAATTAATGAATTTTCAAATAAAATTATGAACCTTCAACTGAAATTTGTAGTTAAATTGTAAAGCAAAAAGATGAATTTTCAACTAAAATGATGAATATTTAACTGGAACACTTGAATTCTCAATCAAAAAGATGAATCTTTAAACTAGAAGATTAATTTTCAAATAAAAGGATTAATTTTCTAACAAAAAATACAATTTTTCAACAAAATCCATGAATTTTCCACGAAATAATTGAATTTTTAATCAAAGAAGACAAATTTTCAACCAAATAGTTGAATTTTGAACTAGAAAAATAATAATTTTCAACCGAAAATGCAATAGTAACATTTTTAGTTAAATAACTTAGTTTTAAACTGAAATAATTGAATTTTCGAACAAAAAAAAATTAATTTTTACTAAGAAAGATAAATTGTCAACCAAAACTTAAATAATTAAATTTCAAGTTAATAAAATTAATGTTTAACCAAACGGATGGATTTTCTACTACAACTGTGGAATTTTCAATTGCAATAAGTTAAATTTTCAGTTAAAAAAATTACTTAAAAAAAACATAACTTTCAAAAAAATAGTTACATTTTCAAACAAAGTGATGAATTTTCCAATAAGATTGTAAATATTCAACTGGAATAGTTGAATTTTAACACAGCCAGATGAATTTTTAACTGAAATGATGAATCTTTAACTAGAATAATTAAATTTTTGACAAAAATATTAATTGTCAACCAAGAAGATTAATTTCTATAAAAAAAGACGAATTTTTAACTAAAAAAGGATAACTTTTCAACCGAAAATTGAATGATTAAATTTTTAGTCAAAAAATGAATGTTCGACCAAAGAGATGAATTTTTAACTAAAATTATGGAATATTCAACTGGAATAATAGTTACATTTTCAGCTAAAAAAAAAACTAATTTTCAACCAAAAAACATCCAAAGAAACAACAAGTTTTCAATCAAACAGCACATTTTTCAATCAAAGGAATGAAGTTTTAATTAAAACGATAGTTCTTTAAAAAAAAAAAATTAACCAAAGAGTTTAACTTTCAACAAAGAAAGATAAATATTTGAATGGAATACTTGAATTTTTAACCGAAAAGAAGATTTTTTAAACAAGAAGATTAACTTTCAAAGAAAAGATAATTCTCTACAAAAAGAAATCTATTTTTTAACAAAATACGTGAATTTTCAATTAAAAAAGAAAACTTTTCATCCAATTTTTTGAATTTTGAACTAGAAAAAATCAATTTTCAACTAAAAATGGAACAGTTAAATTTCCAGTTAAAGAAATTAATTTTCAACCAAACTGATGAATTTTCAAATAAAATGATGAATCATCAACTAGAATAGTGGCATTTTATGCCAAAAAGATGAATATCCAACCAAGAAAATTAATTTTCTACAAAAAAAGACGAATTTTCGACAAAGTAAATAAATTTTCAAACAAATAGTTTAATTTTTAGATGCAAAATATAAATTTTCAACCAAATAGTTGAATTTTCACCAAAAAAAGATAAATTGATTTTCAGCAAAGTAGTTATATACGAATCATCTTGTAAAATGAATTATTATTCACTTGTTAATCATTAATGTACAGTTCAATTTTAAAAATCATAATTTATATTCACAGTTGATCAACTAAAAAGGTTTTTTTATCCAATTGTCGATTTCAAAACGCTTCTAATTTTTAATTTGTTAAGTCTTTAAAACTGCGTTTTAAAATTCTTTAAATGAAAAATGTACGATTAAAAATTAAAAACCAAAATGGAAAATTTTTAAGTGAAAGATTTTGGAAGTACGCATTGTAAGCTGAATGATATCATAATTGAAAAAAATAACAATTCAACCAATTACTTTAAAAACTGTTGAGATCAAACTTGGACAGATTTTTTTTCAATTAAAGAGATGAATCTTCAAACAAAAAAATTAATTTTTAACAAATTAAACCAAAACAGATTAATTTTCAACAAAATAGTTAAATTTTTAACAAAATAGTTAGACTTTCAACCTACAAAGATGAATTCTAAATGAAAAATATAATACATAGCTGATATTTCAACAAAAAAGTATTTTAATTTGAAACAAAAAAAGGTTGAATTCAATCAAAGAAATACGAATTTTTAACAAATTACACGAATTTTCAATTAAAGAGATGAATCTCCAACCAAAAAAATGAATTTCAACAAATTAGTTCAACTTTCAACCAAGTACTTGAATTTGCAAACAAAAAAAGACAAATTTTTCAGAAGGCAGTTGAATTTTTAACCAAAAAAGATCATGTTAAACCAAGAAAGATGAATTTTTAACCGAGAAAGATGACTTTTCTACAAAAAAAATGAATTTTCAAACCAAACTGACGAATTTTCTACCCGAAAGAGAGGAATGTTCAAGAATACAAATGAATTTTTGACCAAAAAAGATGACTTTTTAACAAAAAGTTGAACTTTCAAGCAAAAAAAGTTCATTTACAATTTACTACAAAAAAAGATACATTTTCAATCCATAAAAGACGATTTCTTGACGAAAAATATAATAGTTCATGTTTCAGCCAAAAACAAATTTTCATTTTAAAACAAAAGCAGGTATATTCAACAACAAAAAAAGAATTTCAAACCAAATGGTTGAATTTTCAAATGAAGAGATGAATCTTCAACCAACAAAAAAATCATTTTTTTACAAATTAATTCAACTTTCAGCCAAGTAGGTAAATTTTCAAACAAAAAAAGATGAATTCGCAAAGAAAAATATTAAAGTTGATATTTTAATGAAAAAAAGATTTTAATTTTTAATAAAAAAAAAATTAACCAGAAACGACGATTTTTAAACAAAATAGTTGAATTGCTAAATAAATCGTTGAATTTTCAAGCAAAAAGACGACTTTTTCAGAAGACAGTTGAATTTTTAACAAAAAAGTTCATGTTCAACCAAGGAAGATGAATTTTTAATCGAGAAAGGTGACTTTTCTACCAAAAAATATGAATTTTCAAACCAAAAGGACGAATTTTCAAGCAAAGAATATTAAACTTCAACCAAAAACGGTTGCATTTGCAACCAAATAATTGAATTTTCAAGTCAAAAAGTTTATTTTTGACGAAGGAAGATGACTTTTTTATAAAATAAGATGAATTTTTAATCCAAAAGGACGAATTTTCTATCCAAAAGAGTGGAATTTTCGACCAAGAAAGATAAATTATCAACAAAATAGTTGCATTTTTAACAAAATAATGAAATTTTCAAACAAATACAGTAGAATTTTTAAACAAAGAGAGGGGAATTCTGAACCAAAAATATAATCTAGACTTTTCAGCTCCTTAAAATTCCTTGGAATTTTTAAAAATACCCTAGAATATTTTAAAATACCCTAAAATATTTAAAATCCGTTTGAAAACCTTCAAATTACTGAAATATATTTAAAAATCCTTGGAATCTTTTCAACTACCCTAAAATATTTCAATTCCTTTAAAATCTATGAAATCCCTTATAACTATTTAAAGCTCTTGAAAATTCGTTGAAAATTTTTTTTTACCCTAAAATCTTTTAGATTCTTTGAAATCCACTGAAAATTTCTTGAAATCTTTTAGAATATGCTAAGATCTTTTAAATTGTATCAAATCTTTGGAAATACCTTGAAATATTTGAAAACCTACAAATTCCCTCAATTCTTGTTAATAAATTCTTTGAAAAATTATTAAAATTGAAATACTCGAAAATCTGATAAATCCCTTGGAATCTTTTTAAATATATAAAATCGTTCCATACCTTCCGAAATTCTAGAATATTCTTCAAAACCACATGAAAAATTTTTTGAACCCCTTAAAATCATGCAAATCCTTGGAAATCCCTTAAAACTTTTTAAAGCTCTTGAAAATTCCTCGAAATTTTGAAAAATACCCTTAAGTATTTCGAATCCTTTGAAATCTTTTAAAATTCCTTCAAACTTTTTTAAGCTCCTGAAAATTCCTTCGAATTTTTTTAAATACCCTAAAATCTTCAAGATTCTTTGGAATAACTTCAAATTATTGAAATCTATTAAAAATTCATTGGAATCTTTTAAAATACCCTAAAATACTTCAAATCCCATTGAATTACTAGAATTAATTGAACATTTTTCAAATACCCTAAAATATTTAAAATCCTGTAAAATCTTGTGAAACCCTTTGAAACTTTTTAAACCAGTTCGAGATTCCTTGCAGTTTTTAAAAAATACCCTAAAATCTTTAAAATCCTTTGAAATCACTTCTAGTTATTGAAATATATTAAAAATACCCTAAGATATTTCAAATCTTTTAAAATCGTTTGAAATCCCTGGAAACTATTTAAAGCGCTTTAAAATTGTTTGGAATTTTTTTAAATAACCTATAATCTTTAAAAATTTTGAAATCAAATGAAAATTCCTTGAGTACTTTAAAATATCCTTAAATCTTTTAAATGGTTTAAAATCTTTGGAACTACCTTGAAATATTTGAACATATTTAAAACCATAGGAAATCTCTCAAATCTTTTTAATAAATTCTTTCAAAATTTATTAAAATATCTCGGAAATCTTTTAAAATGTCAAATTATTGGGAATACCTTCAAATGATTGATATTTATTAAAAATTCCTTGGAATTATTAAAATAACCCTGACATATTTCAAATCCTTTAAAATACCTTCAAATGATTGAAATCTTTTAAAAATTTCTTTGAATCTTTAAAAAAAACCCTAAAATATATTAAAAGAATTCAAGAAAATTCAGAGATAGGTACAGAAATAGGTTCAATCTTTTAATTTCAAAACGTGACTATCTTAAAAAAGTGACTAAAAAAGAGATTGAAAAAAAAATCAATTAATAGTGACTATGTTGGCAGCCCTGATTATGCCTTGAAAATTACTCAAAGTACATCTTACAGAAATGTCCCAACTTTTGTCATTTTTGTTTTTTCAAAATCCCTGGACCGAATCCGTTTCAAATCAGGCAGATTCTACACTCGAAGTCGCAGAATCTCTCAGCGACAAAATATGTTGTTTTTTTCTTTAATCTTATATAACTTTTGACCTATCTAAGATATTCAGGATTTCTTTTCAGATTCTGGTAGATTTTATCACCTTTTTAAAACCGCGAGAAAATTTCGCAAATGTCAAAAATCAACAAAATAGCGGCGGTTTTTCTGAAAATATTAAAAGCCGATTTTCTCAAAAAACCCACACTTATATTTTCTGCCATTTTTTTTTAATTTGTACTCTCATAAGGAAAATAGCTTGTAAGTTTTATGCGGGCTAAATAACTTTTGTGGCCAGGAGATTTTTTTTCTTTATAAAATCGAATTTTCGCATTTTTCTTGAAAACAACAACAGATACGAAAAAATGTTTCAAAAATAGTTTGCACAGTTAAAAAAGTTCTACAAAAAGTTCTTTTACTCATTAATGATAACTTGCACCACTTCCGAGAGAAATTAAAAAATTCTCTTGACCACAAAACTCGTTTAGCCCGCATAAGACTTATAGAATATCTTTTTTTTATAAATAAATATTTTTAAAGAATAAAAAAGGTGGGGCTTACCCCCTATCACAGAAATTGCCCATATGTTTCTAGTCTTTCAACATGTTTTTAAAATTTTATATATAAATGAACAATTGAAATTCGAAAATGTCTTTATTAATTTTTTCTATCATTCTGTGATAGTTTAATGTCTCTATGCAAATTTAGATTTACAATAATAGGTAAAACTCGAAGAATAAATTTGAATACCAAACGACAAGTGTGTCCTGATTTTAAAACCGTGCACAGAAAAGCAATTTATAATATAGTTAATAACAGATTTGTACAGTTAAAAGAATTGGCTGCTCTGCTGCAACTGCAGTTTTCAAAAGAAATATTGAATTTTTTTACTTTTCGCGGAAACGACACAAGAGATCATAAATAAGTAAAATAACTTTTTTTAGAACTGTTTTAAATGTGCAAACTATTTTTGAAACATTTTTGCGTATCTGTCGTTGTTTTCAAGAAAAATGCGAAAATTCGATTTTATGAAAAAAAATGCTCCTGGCCACAAAAGTTATTTAACCCGAATAAAACTCACAAACTATTTTCCTTATGATAGTACAAATTTAATAAAAAATTGACAAAGAATGTAAGTGTGGATTTTTTGAGAAAATCGACTTTTAATATTTTCAGAAAAACCGCCGATATTTGGTTGATTTTTAACATTTGCTAAATTTTCTCGAAAAGAAATCCTGAATATCTTAATTAGGTCAAAAGTTATATACGTTTAAAAAAAATTGGGATTTTTTTGAAAAACAAAGCAAAAAATTCAAACACGCATAACTTCGTAAAAAATTTTTTTTCACAAACCGCAAAAATACGTATTGCCTAATTTCCTCTAAAAACAACATATTTTTTCTCCGAGAGATTCTGCGACTTCAAGTGTAGAACCTGCCTGATTTGAAATGGATTCGGTCCCTGACTTTTTCTAACCAACCAAATTCCCCAACTTCCGGGTTTTCCCCGACCTGCAGCCACCCTGGACATAAAAACATTCAAGTCGAATTACCTGCGAACAGTGAGTCGAGTAAGCCAACGGCTCTTGGCACAGTTTTCTTGGGGACAACGTGGGGGATTTCTTCGTCTGATGATGAGTCAAGAAGTTCCAGCACTTTGTCTTCCGGAAAGACGATTCTGTTGAGTCCGGGCAAGGTGCGATTGTTTGGCTTCTTACTACCAGAAGCGTTTGATTCTGGGAGACGACCGGCGAGTTTCTTGAACAAACTCCTAGATTGATAGAAGGGGACTTCCGGTTCTCCGTGGGTGGTGCTGTAGCCACAAGGGCTTGACAGCTGATAGTTAAGGATTGGCAGGCTTTGGGCCTCGGCTTGTCTGCTGAAGGTTGTTGAAGGGCCTTGTCGACTCTCTGGTCTTCCACCAATAGTGATTGTTTCGGGGACTTTTTTGACGATGAGGTAAGACTGCTGTTTGTCGCGACCAATTGGCAGTTGGTAGCTACTGGGGATGTGAGGCTCTGATTGGATGTAGGCGATGCTTCCGGATTGGGACTGTTGGTTGATGAAAGCGATTTCTGACTGATCACGTCTGACTGATTGTGAGATTGCATTGTCTGACTGGTCGAAGGTTGGGGTGGGACTTGAGGAAAGGGGGATGAGGAACGTTGAGGAGGGCAATTGGTTGAATGCGAAGGGCATGTCGTTTCTTTTCGGTGCTGCATTAATTTGATGAAATCCACGAGACGCTTTATGGACTTCTGAGTCTTCTCCTGCTTTCCCGTGAGCTCCTGTCGCGTTCGCTCCTGCAGCTAAAGTAAAAAAAGAAACATATTGTTAATTAAAGACTAAGAGAAGTTAATTAAATAATAACCAATAGATATTTAATCGACATTTATAAGTTCGGGCGTGTGAGCATTACTCGTGTATCCCTCAGGGCTTGACATTCTAAAATAGTCGGGTTGTAGAGTATAAACAATTGAAAATTCCATCAATAACGAAACACTTTCTACCAAAAGAAAACTTAAATCAGGACAGGGTGTCTACCCGGCGGATCATTTTAAATTCCCGATTTTCTCCCGGTTCATTTAAAAGAGTTCCAAAGTTTTCAATGACTTCGTACGATTTTGAAAGATTTTAAGAGATTTCTAAACATTTTAAAAGATTTCAACAAGTTTTCATTTAGAACAGGGAATTTTGGAAAAGAATCAGGTAGTTTTTTACCATAAGAATTACAATTCTGGTTTGGAACAGAGAATTTTGTAAAAGAATTATAAGTCTGAATTGCAACAGGGATTTTTTTCATTCCCTTCTTTCTAAATAAGGATAAACATTATTTTCCAAAATTCCAGTTCTTTATTCTTTACGGAAACTCCCTGGTTCAAATCAGAATTATATTTCTTTACTACATATTCTATTATAATTCTGGCAAACTTTTATTCGCAAACAAAAAGAATTTTTTAATTCAATCAAATTATGATTTGGAACTGATTTGAAATTTTGGTAAATGCACGTTTTATAAATGAGAATTAAAACTATTTTCCAAAATTTCCTGTTCCGTGTCAAAAATTACATGTTCCAAGTCAGAATTATATTTTTTTATAACATTATCTATTATAATCAGAAATATAGTAACTCCCTTTTTCTAAAACTTCACGGAGGTAAGTTTCAAATTCTGACAAATTTTTATTACAAAAACAATGTTTCATCCCAACAAATTCAGATTTGGAACAAGGACTTTTTTTTAATTTAAAAGAGTTATAATTATGAATTTGAACAGGGATTGTTTTAGTAAATTCAATTTTTATAAGTCAAAAATTCCATGTCAAAATTATAGTTCTTTACAAGGATTTTTTTATACATAATTTATTTATTCCCCATCCAAACTCAGAATTATAATTATCTTTTAAAATTCCCTATATTAAGTCATAATTAAATTAATTTCCAAAATTCCCTATAACAAGTCAGAATTATAATTCTTTATGTGAATTTTTTCTTATATTTAATTCATCTATTCTCCGTTCAAACTCAGAATTATAATTATTTTTGAAAATTCCCTATAACAAGTCACAATTAAATTAATTTCTAAAATTTCCTGTTCCAACTAAAAATTACATTTGTTTACAACATTTTCTTTTATAATCCAGGAATATAGTAACTCCTTTTTTCTAAAATTTGGAAGAGGGAAATTTACAATTCTGGAAAATCTTTACTTACAAAAAAAAAAAGAATTTGTAAATTCAAACAAATTCTTATTTGGAACAAGGAATTTTCAAAATTTGACGAATTATGAATTGGAAGAGAGATTGTTTTTGTAAATTCCCTCTTTATGTCAGAATTAAATTATTTTCCAAAATGTTCCGTTCCATATCAAAAATTACCTTTTCCAAGACAAAATTATAATTCTGTGCGAAATTCCCTGTTCCAAGTCAAAATTTAAATTCTTCGTGGGAAAATTTTTATATTTTATTTATTAAGTTCCCGTCCAAACTCAAAATTATAATTATTTTTGAAAATTCCCTATACCAAATCACAATTAAATTCATTTCCAAAATTCCCTGTTCCAAGTCAGAATGCTATTTATTTACAACATTGTCTATTATAAATCAGAAAGATTAACTCTCTTTTTCTAAAATTTTCAAAATGCCCTGTTCAAAAGTGAAACTTTTAATTCTTTACGGGAATTCCCTGTCCCGATTGTCAAAATTATATTTTTTTATTGAAATTCCCTGTCCCAAAATAAAAATTATAATTCTTCACGAAAATTCCCTGTCCCAAATTCAAAATTATATTTCTTTACTAAAATTCAATGTCACAACTCAAGAGTTATAAATCTTTTAAAGAATTGTATGCCTCAAAGTCGAAATTATCATTTCAAGTTGGCCGTTTAAATCAAAGAAAAAAATTCCCGGTCATTTCCTGGGTTTTCCCGGTTCGCAAAAAACTTTCACGGTCAATAAAATTGGAAAATTCGAAATCTTAAAGCTATTTTTTTTTTCATTTGAAGTTATAAAAATTGAAGTGGACATTTTTAATTTTTAACATTTAAAAATAAAGTTAAAATTTTTAATTTTAAAAACTATATCATTTTAAGCATTTTTAAGATAAAGAAATAGAAAACTGAACGATTAATTTTTTTTAACGGAACAGTTTTAAATTAGAAATTGAATTATTTTAATTTTAAGTAGTTTTAAATCATATAATATCAAATTATAATTATTAAATTTAATTATTAATTAAAATATACTATTAATTTAATATATATTAAAATTAAAATTTTTTGAAATATTCTCTTAAAACTAATCATTCAAAGTAAAAAATAATTTCAAATTTTCCCAGGAATATCAAGAATTTTTTTTTATTATCTTAAATCCTTTCAAAATCCTTAATTAGCTTCAAAATTTTATTTCAAAATCTTCAAAAATGTATACTTTGTTAAAAAAATTTTGAAATCTTTTCAAATTTTAAGTTATTTTTGAAATTTTTTTCGAAACTTCTAAATGTATTTTAAAATGAGTCGAATTCTTCTTAAAATTTTTTTTAAATCCTACAAAATGAAAAATTGATTTTTGAAAATTTGGAAATTTGATATATTCTCCTAAAATTAATTTTTCAACAAAAAAAATTAATTTAAAATTTTCCTAGGAATTTATTCTTACGACACCTTTCACAATCCTTGAAAAGCTTCTATTTTTTTTGTTCGAAATCAACTGTTCAATTGTTATTTATACATCAAAATTCGACAATTTCACTTACAAATTAAAATTTGTTAAATAGAACAATTAAAACTGTAACGTGCAGAGTTTAAATTTAGCTCTTTGAAATTTGATCGATTCAAGGATTTCAAACAATTCAGTTCCAAATTGCCAAATATTGCTAATAATTAAATAATTGTTCTTTTTCTTAATTAACAAAATTTCAAATTGAATGGGATAAAAATCTATTAAATAAATGTAACATAAAATAATAAGTCTATTAATTCAGAATTATTAAAAAATTAAATGTATTTCAAAAAGGTTCAATCGGACGTTTACATTTTTTTAACTACTAAGGCATTCGAATTGAAATAGTTCAATTATTAACGTTAAAATCTGTAAACTCTTTCATTTTGAAGGCATTTTCAGAATCGTCTTGTAAAATCAGTCATTTTTCACTTTTTAATACTTACAGTTCAATTTAAAAAATCATAATTAATTTATAATTACAGTTGATCAACAAAAAACATCAAAAATTTAGAACTTCAAACGCTTTTAATTTTTAATTGTTTAAGTCTTCAAAACTGCATTTGAAAATTCTTTTAATTAAAAATGTACGCTTAAAAATCTAAATTTGTTGAAGTAAATGATTTTAGAATTACGCATTGTAAACTGAATATCATAATTGAAAAAGTTAACAATAGAACTTAACATTTAAAAAACGTTGAAATCGAACTTATTCTAAATTTGTACATAATTTCACAAAAAAGAGAAAAGATAGAAAGATTATTTTAAATTGCATTATACCATCATGTGATATAAAATTCGTGATATTCCACGTGATTGGACAGATTTTCCTTCTAAAAATTTGGAAAATTCCCGGTAAAATTATAATTTCATTGTCATTTCCCGGTTACGAAAAATTCCCGATTTCCCGGTCAGGTAGACACCCTGCAGGAATAAAAGAAACTTGAAAGTGGGGATTTAAATTGAGAGAAGATCAAACTTAACTCGTCTCACTTTTCGAGTCACTAGTCAGGATGGCGATTCGGCGGACGATTTCAAATTCCCGTCATTTCCTGGTTTTTCCCGGTCAAGTTTTTAAATTTTCCCGGTCAACTAAAAGTAACATATTCATTTTTCCCGCAAAACGCAAAAATTTAATTTAATTCATGACGTGCATTCTAAGAGAAAAAAAATACTTACATTTTCCACTAAAAAATATCCATTTTTTACAAAAAATAAAATAGTTAAACTTTCACTTGAAAAAATTAATTTTCAACGAAAAAAAACGGATTTTCAACAAAATAGTTCAATTTTCAACCAGAGTGATGAATTTTCAAATAAAATTATGAATATTCAACTGGAATAGTTAAATTTTAAACAAAAAAGATGAATTTTCAACTAAAACGATGAATACTTGACTGAAACACTTGAATTTTTAACCAAAACGATGGATTTTTGAACAAGAAGATTAATTTTCAAATAAAACGATTAATTTCCTACCAAAAAATACAATTTTTCAACAAAATCCACGAAATTTTAATGAAATAGTTGACTTTTTAATTAAAGAAAAATTTTCAATCAAATAGTTGAATTTTGAACTAAGAAAATAATGATTTTCAACCGGAAATGGAATAGTAACATTTTTAGTTGAAAAAATTAATTTTAACAAAACATAAGAGTTTTCAACTAAAACAATGAATCTTCAACTAAAACAGTTGAATTTGAAACCAGAAAGATGATTTTTCAACTGAAATGATAAAGAATCCTTAACTAGAATAATTTAATTTTTGACCAAAAAGATTAATTTTCAACCAAGAAGATTAATTTCTACCAAAAAAGACGAATTTTCAACTAAAAAAGATAATTTTTCAACCAAAAAATGAATAATTAAATTTTTAGTCAAAAAATGAATGTTCAACTAAAATTATTGAACATTCAACTGTAATAATAGTTACATTTTCAGCTTAAAAAATAATAATTTTCAACCAAAGAACGTCCAAAGAAAAAACAAATTTTCAATCAAACAGTTCATTTTTCAACCAAAGAAATGAATTTTTAATTAAAACGATAAATCTTCAACCAAATAAAATAATAATTTTCAACAAAAGAGTTTAACTTTCAACCAAATAATTTTATTCCCAACCTAAAAGATGAATTTTCAACTAAAATGAGAAATATTTAACTGGATTACTTGAATCTTCAAACAAGAAGATTAACTTTTCAAGAAAAAGATAATTTTCTAGAAAAAAAAACGATTTTTTAAATAAAATACGTTAATTTTCAACGAAATAGTTGAATTTTTAATTAGAAAAGTCAAATTTTCATCCAAATTGTTGAAGTTTGAACTAAAAAAGATCAGTTTTCAACTAAAAATGGAACAGTTAAATTTTCAATTTAAGAAATTAATTTTCAATTAAAATGATGAATCTTCAACTGGAATAGTTGAATTTTATGCCAGAAAAATATGAATTTTCAACCAAAAAGATAAATTTTCTACAGAAAAAAGACGAAATTTCCACAAAGTACATACATTTTCAAACAAATAGTTTACTTTTTAAATCCAAAATAACAATTTTCATCCAAATAGTTGAATTTTCACCAAAAAAAGATAAACTGATTTTCAACAAAGTAGTTACACTTACAACCAGAGAAGAATTTTAAATTAAAACGATGAATCTTCAACAAAAAAAAAAATTTTTAACAAAAGAGTTTAACTTTCAACCAAATGATTTTATTTCCTATCTAAAAGATAAATTTTCAACTAAAATGATAAATATTTAACTGGATTACTTGAATTTTTAAACAAGAAGATTAACTTTCAAAGAAAAAGATAATCTTCTACAAAAAAAATCGAGTTTTTAAATTAAATACGTGAATTTTCAACGAAATAGTTGAATTTTCCATTAAAAAAGACAAATTTTCATCCAAATTGTTGAATTTTGAACTAGAAAATATCAATTTTCAACTAAAAATGGAACAGTTAAATTTTCAATCAAAGAAATTAATTTTCAACTAAAATGATGAATCTTCAACTGGAATAGTTGAATTTTATGCCACAAAAATATGGATTTTCAACCACAAAGATCAATTTTCTACGACAAAAAAAAGATTAAATTTCCACAAAGTACATACATTTTCAAACAAATAGTTTAATTTTTAAATCCAAAATATCAATTTTCAACCAAATAGTTGAGTTTTCACCAAAAAAAAAGATAAACTGATTTTCAACAAAGTAGTTACACTTACAACCAGAGAAGAATTTTAAATTAAAATGATGAATCTTCAACCAAAAAAATTGATTTTTAACAAAAGAATTTAACTTTCAACCAAATAATTTTATTTCCAACCTAAAAGATGAATTTTCAACTAAAATGAAAAATATTTAACTGGATTACTTGAATCTTCAAACAAGAAGATTAACTTTCAAAGAAAAAGATAATCTTCTACAAAAAAAATCGACTTTTTTAATAAAATACGTGAATTTTCAACGAAATAGTTGAATTTTCAATTAAAACAGACAAATGTTCATCCAGATTGTTGAATTTTGAACTAGGAAAGATCAATTTTCAACTAAAAATGGAACAGTTAAATTTTCAATTAAAGAAATTAATTTTCAACTAAAATGATGAATCTTCAACTGGAATAGTTGAATTTTATGCCACAAAAATATCAATTTTCAACCAAAAAGATAAATTTTCTACAAAAAAAAAGTCTAAATTTCCACAAAGTACATAAATTTTCAAACAAACAGTTTAATTTTTAAATCCAAAATATCAATTTTCAACCAAATAGTTGAATTTTCACCAAACAAAGATAAACTGATTTTCAACAAAGTAGTTACACTTACAGCCAGAGAAGAATTTTAAATTAAAACGATGAATCTTCAAAAAAAGAAAATAATTTTTAACAAAAGAGTTTAACTTTCAACCAAGTAGTTGAATTTTTAACTAAAGAAAGATGAATTCGCTACGAACAATGTAAAAAAATTTATATTATAATTCAGAAATATTTCTTTTTTGAAATACCATTTCTAATCTAAGAACTGCAACTGTAGATGAAGTAGAAATCACTTTTCTAAATTCCCCAAAATTATAAAAATATTAAAATCTTGAATTTTGCTACGATCAGAAGTAAATTCCCAGTTTTTAAATTAAATTCCCGGTTTTTTCCCGGTCAAGTCGCCACCCTGCTAGTAGTAAGTGTATTTTGAATCGAGTGAAATGAATTTGAGTCAAGTTTGAAAAAGTGGCAAAGATTATCATCCTAGTAGATGACAATAATAATAAGATACAACAGGAAAATAAATCTGTTTTACCGAACGAACGAAAGCAAAAGCGTGGATCTTGCAGGTTTTTACGTGAAAACAAAAACTTAAGCACGGAGAGACAATTGATTATTTCTAAAATATAATACGATGAATGAAAAGAACATCGGCATTCCAAATAAAATTAAAAAAACTGTTTCATTTCTACGCAGGTCGCAGGACGAACCTGAAGAGACTGGTTGAGTAGTTGAGAGCGTTTTTCCAATTCATAAACCTGCAATCTCAGATCCGAGTTTCGCTCGCGCAGCTCATATCTTTCTCTCTCTTTTTCCTCTGTAAGACATTTCGCGTTCATTACGTTGCTTTTCCACGCGCGATAGACCAAAAAAGTTCTCTCTCTCTCTCTTTCTCTCTCTTACACTAACTACTTCTCGAATTAACGATATACAATCCAAGATGCAAACTCAAGTCTTAACCAAAGAACTTTTTCATCAATCGCTCATTCAAAAAACAACTATTCTAGGCAGAAACTTGCCACGAGTCGTGATTAAATTACCGAGTTCGTTCTCCTTCTTGACGATTCCATGGAACGCGCCAATTTCCTTGTTATCGAGGGCACACTTTGGACAGATTTTCGCAGGAGGAGGGGAAATCGAGTGACAGGAGACGTGATACTTTGACGAACACTGCTGGCAAATTGTCAACGTTCCTGAAAGAAAAAAAAACTAATTAGAACAGGCCCTGGTGCAACATTTTTTACAAAAAGTACAGAAAACTAAAGCTTATATTATTTATTTTATTGCTTATTTTATTTTATTTTATTGCTTATTTTATTTTATTTTATTTTATTTTATTTTATTTTATTTTATTTT
>CAKNYM010045624.1:46419-87085 GCA_932195095.1 Andricus curvator | reverse complement strand
GGAAAGACAATCTTAGTTGACTCCGCAAACAAATTGTTCTGAATGTGTTTATGAAAATTGTTTAAATAATTAATAATTATTGTAAATTTTCAAAGAATCATAGGAAAGAGGTGTTTGAAAAACATTCTTCATTGATTCTGTAAACAAATTGAGCCTATTCTTTGAAAAATAGCCAAACTCTTGATTTGTTTATCAAAATTGTTTAAATAATTATTCATTCTTTGAAATTTGCAGAGCATTATAGCAAAAAGTCACTGCAAAGATATTCTTACTTAATTCTATAAGAAATGGAGCCTATTCGTTAAAAAACAGCCAAACTCTCAATTTTTTAATTAAAATTGTTTAAATAATTGAAAATTATTGTAAATTTATAAATCAACATAGATAACAGTCATCGAAAAGATATTCTTAGTTGAATTCGTAAGCAAAGTGAGCCTATTTGTTGAAAAACAGCCAAACTCTGAATATGTTTATGAAAATTGTTAAAATAATTAACAATTATTGTAAATTTGCAAAGTAACATAGGAAAGACTTATTTTTATTTCATTCTTGTTGGTTCTGTAAACAAATTGAGCCAATTCGTTAAAAATAATGATATTACAAATAATAATTCTTGTAAATTTACAAAGCAGCATATAAAATAGTCATTGAAAAGACATTCCTAGTTGACTCCGTAAACAAATTCTGCCCATTCCTTGAAAAATAGACAAACTCTGAATATGTTTAGAAAAATTGTTAAAATAATTAATAATTATTGTATATTTGCAAAGTATCGTAGAAAAGATTTATTGGGCATACATTCTTTCTTGATTCGCTAAACTAATTGAACCTATTCGTTGAAAAATGACCGGGCTCTTAAATTGTTTATGAAAATTGTTTAAATAATTAATAATTCTTGAAATTTTGAAAATCATAATACAAAAAAGTCATTGGGAACATATTCTTAGCTAATTCTGTAAAAAAAATCAGCATATTTGTTAAAAAATAGCCAAACTTTAAATTTCTGTATGAAAATTGTTTAAATTATTATTAATTCTTGTAAAGTTAAAAAGCAACATAGAAAAGAGTGATCGGAAAGACATTCTTAGCTGATTCCGTAAACAAATTGAGCTTATTCGTTTATGGAAATTGTTTAAAAATTAATCGTTCTTGTGAATTTACATAAGCAACATAGAAAATAGTCATCAGAAAGACTTTTCTTAACATCATAGAAAAAAGTAATCTGAAAGATATTCTTACTTAATTCTGTACAAAATTGAGCCTATTCGTTGAGAAATAGCCAAACTCTTAATTTTTTAATCAAAATTGTTTAAATAATTAATAATTCGTATAAATTTATAAAGCAACATAGAAAAGAGTTATCGGAAAGATATTCTTAGTTGACTCCGTAAACAAATTGTGCCTATTCCTTGAAAAATACCCAAACTCTAAATATGTTTATGAAGACTGTTTAAATAATTAATAATTCTTGTAAATTTGCAAAGCTTCATAGAAAAGAGTCATCGGAAGGATATTCTTAGTGAATTCTGTCAAAGAAATTTAGCCTATTCGTTGAAAAATAGCCAAACTCTGAAGTTGTTTATGCAAATGGTTTAAATTATTAATAATTATTGTAAATTTACGAAGCAACATAGAAAAGTGTCATCAGGAAGACGGTCGTAGTTGATTTTGTAAACAAACTGTACCTATTCCTTGAAAAATAGCCAAACTCTAAATATGTTTATGAAAATTGTTAAAATAATTAATAATTATTATATATTTGCAAGCTATAGTAGAAACGAATTATTGGAAATACATTATTTCTTGATACCCTAAACTAATTTATCCTATTCGTTAAAAAAAGGCCACGGTCCTTCTGAAAAGTTGAACAAAAATGTAAAGTTGGTTTTTAAATAAAAAATTAACCAAATTTATTATAAAAAATCCAAACACAATTAAAAAATGAATGGTACTCAAAATTTTGAAAGTTTCAAACATTTTGAAATATAAATATGAACTATGACTAAAACTTTAAATCGAAAATGAATCTTTCAAAATACGAGTAAAATATTGAAAATGTTAATTAAAAGCCTTCTTTTTAAAAAATGCGTGAAAGGAATCGTATATATACCGAAGTATAAATGCATATACTTCCACTAAGCTTCTTATGAAAACAAACATCTCGAGTTCAAATAAACACAGAGCGCCCATCGTCGATGAGATCGCCTTATGGTTAACCAAGTAACGGTAACGGTAACTAAACGACGAATACCAACTTTCAAAGATAGGAATACCAACTTTCAAAGATAGGATACATGAACTTTCCATGAAATAGTTGAATTTTCAACTAAAAAAGACACATTTTCAAACAAATAGTTGGATTTTGAACTAAAAAAGATAAATTTCCAACCAAAAATGGAATAGTTAAATTTTCAGTTAAAAAAAAAATTATTTTTCAACCAAAGTGATGAATTTTTAACTAAAATGACAAATCTTTAACTGGAATAGTTGAATTTTTAACCAAAAAGATGAATTTTTAAACTAAAATGTTGAATCTTCAACTAGAGTAATTACATTTGCGACCAAAAAGATGAATTTTTAACCAAGAAAATTAATTACTACCAAAAAGACCAATTTTTAACTAAAGCAAAATTATTTTTCAACCAAAAACAGAATAGTTAAATTTTTAATTAATTAAATTCATTTTCAACCAAGGAGATGAAATTTTTACTAAAATGATGGAATATTCATCTGGAATAGTTACATGTTCAGTTACAAAAAATTAAATTTCAACAAAAAAAACGAACTTTCAACAAAATCTGTGAAGTTTCAACTGTAATAATTAAATTTTCAGTAAAAAAATTAATTTATATCCAAGGAAAAAACGAATTTTTAACAAAACAGCTCAGTTTTCAACTAAAGAGATGAATTTTCAATTAAAATTATAAACCATCCAAAACAATTACTTTTTAACAAAAGATTTTAACTTTTAACCAAGTAATAAAATGGTCATTCCATAAAAGATGAATTCTGAACAAAAAATGTAGTATTTGATATTTCAACCAAAAAATATTTTTATTTTTAATCAAAACAGTTGAATTCAACCAAAGAAGACGACTTTTCAATATAGTAAGTTGAATTTTTAGCTAAGAAAGATTTTTCGATCAAGAGAGAGAAAATATTGCAAACAAATTGGTAAATTTTCAACAAAATACATGCAATTTTAACGAGATACTTGAATTTTCAACTAAAAACGATGAATTTTTAACCAAAAATAGAATAGTTAAATTTTCAGTTCAAAAAATTAATTTTTAACCAAAAGAAAACGATTTTTCAATAAAATAGTTAAATACAGTTTCGAGTCAAAATATATTGCATTTTCAACGAAATAGTTAAATTTTTAACCAAGAAAAAAGAAATAATTTTTCAACTAAATAATTCCATCTTCAGCAACCAAAAATATTAATTTTGACCAAACAGTTGCACATTAACAAAATAGTTGAATCTTCAAGCCAATAAAAGACGATTTTTTTAGAAGATCATTGAATTTTCTTCCCAAAAAGGCGAATTTTCAAACAAAAAGGGTAAAACTTCAACCAAAAACAGTTGCATTTTTAATCATAGAATTGAATTATCAACCGAGAAAGATGAATTTTCAATCCAAAAGGACAACATTTCATAAAAAAAGACGAATGTTCAACAAAATATTTAAATTTTTCACCAAAAAAGATGACTAGTTGATTTTGCAACAAAATAATTGAATTTTCAACAAAATAGTGGAATTTTTAACAAAATTTATTAATTTTCAACCTAAAGTTGTATTTTCAACCAAATAGTTGAATTTTAAATTAAAAAAGATCAATCTTCAACTGGAATAGTTAAATTTTCAGTTAAAAAAATTAAAATTTTCAACAAAATAGAACGAATATTCTACCAAAGGAATGAATTTTCAATTAAAATAATCAATCTTCTACGGATAAAATGAATTTTTAACAAAGTAGTTCAACTTTTAACCAAGGCCTCATCCATAAATGACGTGATTTATGGAAGACGCCCAAGTAAATCAAAACGATTAATTTTCTATAAGAAAAGATGAATTTTCAACAAAATACATGAATTTTCAACCAAATAGTCGAATTTTCAACTAAAAACTAACAATTTTCAACCAAAAAGATTAATTTTTTAACAAAAAAGATGACTAACAAAACAGTTGAATTTTCAACAAAACAGTGGAATTTTAAATCTAATAGTTTAATTTTCAACGTAAAAAAAATGCATTTTCAAATAAAAAATATTACTTTTCAACCATAGAAATAAGTTTTCGAGTAAAATAATGCATCTGCAAAAAAAATGTGTAGCAAAGTACTTCAACACAAGTACTTTAAACTTCAATGAAAAAAGATCAATTTTCAACAAAATAGTTAAATTTTCAACAAAATTGTTCAACTTTCAACCAAAAATATAAATTCTCAACTAAAATAATGAATCTTGACTGGAAGTTAAATTTTCAGTAAAAAAAAATGATCAACCAAAAAAAAAGCGAATATTCAACCAAAGGAATGAATTTTCGGTTAAAATGATGAATCTTCGACAACAAAATTATTTTTTAACAGATTGGTTTAAGCTTCAACCAAGTAGTTTAATTTTCAAGCAAAAAAGAAGAATTCACAACGAAAAATTAATTTTTAATCAAACAGATGAATTTTCAACTACAACTATGGAATTTTCAATTGGAATAAGTTAAATTTTCAGTTAAAAAAATTATTTTCAACAAAAAAAACATTTCCAAACAAAGTGATGAATTTTCAAATAAAATTGTAAACATTTAACTGCAATAGATGAATTTTTAACTGAAATGATGAATCTTTAACTAGAATAACTGAATTTTTGACCAAAAAGATTAATTTTTAACCAAGAAGATTAATTTTTACCAAAAAAACGAATTTTCAACTAAAAAAGATAATTTTTCAATCAAAAATTGAATAATTAAATTTTTAGTCAAAAAATTAATATTCAACAAAAGACATGAATTTTGAACTAAAATTATGGAATATTCAACTGGAATAATAGTTACATTTTCAGTTAAAAAAAAAAAAAAATTATCAACCAAAAAACATCCAAAGAAAAAACAAGTTTTCAAACAAACAGCTACAACGAAGAAAAAATTAATTTTTAACAAAAGATTTTAACTTTCAACCAAATAATTTTGTTTCCAACCTAAAAGATGAATTTTCAACTAAAATGATAAATATTTAACTAGAATACTTGAATTTTTAACCGAAAAGAAGAATTTTTGAACAAGAAGATTAACTTTCAAAGAAAAACAAGATAATTTTTTACCAAAAAAAAATCGATTTTTTAACAAAATACGTAAATTTTCAACCAAATAGTTGAATTTTCATCAAAAAAAGATAAATTGATTTTCAAGAAAGTAGTTACATTTTCAACCAGAGATGAATTTTAAATTAAAATGATGAATATTCAACCAAAAAAATTAATTTTTAACAAAAGAGTTTACCTTTTAACCAAGTAGTTGAATTTTTAACTAAAAAACGATGAATTGACAACAAACAATGTAAAAAAAATGTCTATTATAATTCAGAAATATTTCTTCTTTGAAATACTACTTTTACTCTGAAAACTGCTTGAAGTACTTTCATTATCTAAAATTTAGAATCGGGAACTTTCAAATTGTGACGAATTCTGACTTGGAAAAGGGACTTTTTTTAAATTCCTTTCTTCTAAATTCGAATTATAATTATTGTAAAAAATTCCCGTTCCATGTAAAAAATTCCCTGTTCCAAGTAAATTATATTTATTGAATTTTACTACGATCAGAAGTAAATTCCTGGTTTTTTAATTAAATTCCCGATCATTTCCCGGTTTCCCGTTTAATTCGCCACCCTGAATCCCCTAACTTTTCAGAATTTCCTCACCGGAAACAACCCCGTAGAAGACATTTGTGTCGCGATTTTGTTTCCCAAAATTGTGCCAAGTCTGAAATCTCACCTGGATTTCGACAGTTGATACAAACGGCCGTGTCGCTTTCGATTCTCTCGATCGTAAGACTCGAGGGTAATCCCGGAATGTGAACGACTTTGCTTCCAAGAGATTTTGAATTTTGAACTTGACTAGCTCCATTCTCGGTTCCACTTTTGAGGCCCTTGTTCTCAGACGCGTTCCTTAGAATATTTGGCCTCGATGTAGATTTCTGTGTCGAAACGACCGACTTTGATACGTTTTTCGTGGACGGTGGTATTGATTTATTGGACAATATCTTCCCAGGCGGAGGCGAGGGTCCATTCGACCTGGCAGTGCTTTGTCGCGTTTGTGGAGCATTTCCAGCAGACTGTAGATACGAGTACCTCTTTCGTTTCTGAAATAGATCATGAATAATTAATCATTAATCATCAGATAAAAGGCGTCGCTCTACTTTGAATTTCAAAGAAATAGTCCAAGTAGCCTTAAGAAAGTAACAACAAGTAACCAAGACAATTAGTTTTTTAAGTTTATTTCTTTTTTTGTTTAATAACTTATATAAATATAAGTTTCCTCAAATTCCTGAGAAAATTCAAAAAGGTGTTTGAAGATTTCAGATGCCAAATCAAAATTTCAACCAAAAAGGTTCATTTTCAACCAAAAACGATGAATTCTCAACGAAAAATGTAATGTATAATTGATATTTCAACGAAAAAAGATATTATTTTAAATGAAAAACACTTGAACTCATAAAAAATATAATTTTTTACAAAAGAAGTGAATTTGAAACAAATAGTCGAATTTTAACGAAATATATCAATTTTCTACCACGAAGATTAATTTTCTATAAAAAAAAAATCGAATTTTCAACGAAATAGTTACATTTTCATCCAAAGAGATGAATTTTTAACGCAAAATGTAATAGTTGATACTTCAATCAAAAAAGATTTTAATTTTAAATCAAAAAGAGTTGAATTCATAAAAAAACGAATTTCCAACGAAATAGTTACATTTTCATCCAAATATATGAATTTTCAACGAAAAATGTAGTGGTTGATATTTCAATCAAAAAAGGTTTCAATTTTTAATGAAATACGGTTGAATATATAAAAAAAGACGAATCTTCAACAACGTAGTTAATCTTCTGACCAATTAGTTGAATTTTAAACCAAAAAGATGAAGTGTCAACCCAGAAGATTAATTTTCTGGCAAAGAAAAAAAGAATTTTCAACAATATAGTTACATTTTCAACAAAAGAAATGAATTTTCAACTAAAATGATGAATCTTCAATCAAAAAAGTAAATTTGTAACAAAGTAGTTCAACTTTTAAACAAGCAGTTGAATTTTCAACCAAAAAAGATTAATTCTCAGCGTGTAATAGTTGATCGTTCAATAAAAAAAAAATTTAATTTTAAATAAAAAAAAGAGTTGAATTCATAAAAAAACGAATTTCCAACAAAATAGTTACATTTTCATCCAAAGAGATGAATTTTCAACTAAAATGATGAATCTTCGACCAAAAAAATTAATCTTTAAAAAATTAGTTAAACTTCTAACCAATTAGTTGAATTTACAACCAAAAAGATAAAGTCTCAACCCAGAAGATAAATTTTCTGGCAAAAAAATGAATTTTCAAAAAAATAGTTACATTTTCAACCAAAGAAATGAATTTTTAACTAAAAAATGATGAATCTTCAACAAAAAAAGTAAATTTTTAACAAAGTAGTTCAACTTTTAACCAAGTAGTTAAATTTTCAACCAAAAAGATGAATTTCCAACTAAAATTACGAATATTTAACTGAAATACTTGAATTTTCAACCAAAAAGATGAATTTTTAGACAAGAAGATTAATTTTCTACCAAAAAATACAATTTTTCAATGAAATACATCAATTTTTAACAAAATAGTTGAATTTTTAATTAAAGAAGATACATTTTCTACCAAATAGTTGAATTGTGAACTAACAAAATAATAAAAAAATCGATTTTTTAACAAAAGACGTGAATTTTCAACGAAATAGTTGAGTTTTCTATTAAAAAAGAAAATTTTTTATCCAAATTGTTGAATTTTGAACTAGAAAAGATCAATTTTCAACTAAAAATGGAACAGTTAAATTTTCAGTTAAAGAAATTAATCTTCAACTGGAATTTTATGCCAAAAAGATGAATTTTCAACCATAAAGATTAATTTTCTACAAAAAAGACGAATTTTCCTCAAAGTACATACATGTTTAAACAAATAGTTTAATTTTTAAATGCAAAATATCAATTTTCAACCAGAGATGAATTTTAAATTAAAATGATGAATTTTCAAATAAAAAAATTACGTCTTTACAAAAGAGACAAAGTAGTTGAATTTTTAACTGAAAAAAAAGATAAAATCCGAATTATAATTCTTTAAAAAAATTCCCGGTTCCAAGTAAAATTATATTTCTTTACGGAAACTCGCTGTCCTAAAATAAAAACGATAACTATTTTCTAAAATTCCCTGTTCCAAGTCAGAATAAATTAAGGGTAAGCGAATAAAACGCGATACATCCATTTTTTTTTAATTGAAAATTCATCTTATTGGTTGAAAATTGATCTTTTCGGTTGAAAATTAGTTTTTTCTTATTTAGAATTAATTTTTTTACCTAAAAATTTAACCGTTCCATTTTTTCTCGAAAATTTATCTTTTTTGGTAGAAATTTAATTTTAACCAAATTTTTTTCGGTACGAATAAGGGGATCTGTAAAAGGGGCTATTTGTACCGAAATTTTCATACGTATATCTGGATTTTTTCGGTTCGTGCAGACACTTTTATCTTTTTGGTTAAAAATTCATTTCTTTGGTTGAAAATTGAACTATTTTGTTGAAAATTCGTTTCTTTTATGGTTGAAAATTCGTTTTACTAACTGAAAATTTAACTATTTTATTTTTGGTTAAAAATTCATTTCTTTGGTTGAAAAATAAACTGTTTAGTTGAAAATTCGCCTTTTTTGCTGAAGAAAATTAATCTTTTAGGTTGAAAATTACACTATTTGGTCAAAAATTCATATTATTGGTTGAAAAGTCATCATTGTGATTAAAAATTAATTTCTTTGGTTGAAAATTCGTTTCTGTTTATTTGAAAATTATTTTTTTTTAATTGAAGATGTAACTATTGAATTTTTGGTTTGTAAATTTATCTTTTTTAGTTGAACATTTATATATTTTATTGAAACTGTATCTTTTTTGATAGAAAATTCATCTTTTGGGTTTAAAATTGAATTATTTTAACTAATTTTAACTAAAAATTAATTCTTCTATTTTTGGTTAAAAAATCATTTTTTTTTTTTTAAACTATTTTGTTGAAAATTGTTTTTTTTTTGGTTGCAAAAAAAAAATTTTCTGACATTTTAACTATTCTAATTTTGGTTGAAAATTGACCTTTTTCATATGAAAATCGATGTACTTTGTTGAAAATGAGTCTTTTTTAGTAGACAAATAATCTTTTGGGTTGAAAATTCAACGGACTATTTGATTAATAATTCATATTTTTGGTTGAAGATTCATCATTTTAGTTAAACATTCATTTCTTTGGTTGAAAATTTATCTTTTTGACTTGAAAACACAACTAAAAAGTGTTTAAAATAATATTAGAAACAACATTTTTTTGCATTAACATTATTAATCTTCTAGGTGTATGGTTGGTCTTATACTGCACTGTTTAATTTAAATAATATATGTTTTCTATTACTTTGACTTCTTTTATCATTTAAATTTACCGGCCTTTTCCATTTGAAGCGATACATTTTCCCGCGAAATTTAAATAATCTAATTATTATTAATAAAGATAGAAAATACGATTTTTTAAATTCTCATTCAAAATGCTCACAAATGCTCATTAAATTCTCAAAGCACATAAAAGTCGAGCATATTCTCGAGCATATTATCATGCTCTTGAGAATTTCTCTGAGCAATTAAACTGTTTAGAACACTAATCAACACACTTATATAGTGTTCTAAAGAGTTTAAATGCTCGGAGAAATTTTTAACCAACTAGTTAGTTGAATTTTCAACCCAAAAGATTAATTTTCAACTAAAAAGACACATTTTCAACGAAGTACATGAATTTTCATCTAAAAAAGATCAATTCTCATCCAAAATTTAAATAGTTCAAATGTTAGAAAAATCAATGATCATAAAAGAAACGAATTTCCAACAAAATTGTTTTTTTTTTCATGCAAAGAAATGATTTTTCAAACAAAAAATAGAAGAATTCAATTTTCAGTTCAAACAACCAATTTTCAACCAAAAAAATGAATTCTCAACAAAGTAATTCAATTTTAGACCCAAAAGATGAATTTTCTACCAAGAAAGATACAGCTTCAATAAAATATATAAATTTTCAACTAAAAAAGATAAAATTACAAACCAAGAATATAATATTTAAATTTGCAGTTAAAAAAGTAAATTTTAAACAAAAAAAAACGAGTTTTCAGCTAAATTAATTAATTTTCATCTAAAAATGTAAATTTTCAAGCAAAAATGAAACAGTTACATCGTCAGTCAAAAAAAATAATTTTCAACTAAAAACAAACGAATTTTCAACCAAATAAATTTATTTTTAATCATAATGATGCATTTTAAACCAAAAATATAAATTTTTGACAAAATAATGGAATTTTCAACTCAAAATATGAATTTTCTATCAACAACAAAAATGAATTTGCAACTAAATAGTTTTTTTTTCAACCAAAGAAATTAATTCCTAACAAAATAATAGAATAGTTAAATTTCTACAAAACAGATTTTTTAACGAAAAAAATTACATTTCTATCAAAAAAGGTCAATTTTCCGCAAAAAAAAGGAATAATTAAAGTGAATTTTTAACTAAAATGATGAATCATCAACTAAAAAAAAATTAATTTTTAACCAAATTCATGAATTTTCAACTGAAAAGATAATTTTTCTACCAAAAATAAAATAGTTAAATTTTCAGTTAGTAAAATAAATTTACAACCAAAACAGAAACGAATTTTCAACAAAATAGTTAAATTTTCAACCAAAGAAATCAATTTTTAACCCAAAAGATGAAGTTTCGACTAACGAGAGAACTCTTCTACCAAAAAAAAGACTGATTATCAACAAAGAGTTGAATTTTCACCTAAAACAGATAAATTTTCAAATAAAAATAGAATAGTTAAATTTTCAGTACAAAAATTAATTTTCAATAAAATTAAAATAAATTTTTACGAAATAGTATAATCTTCAACTAAGAACGATACATTTCTATCAAAAAGATAAATTTTCGACAAAAAGTGGAAGTTACATTTTTAGTTAAAAAACTTAATTCTAAATAAGAAAAAACTCATTTTTAACCAAAAAGATCAATTTTCAACCAATAGGATGAATTGTCTATCCAAATAGATGAATCTATAACAAAGTACACGAATTTTCAACCAAATATTTTAATTTTTAAAGGAATTTCCAACCAAAAAAATGAATTATTCACCAAGAAGATTCTCACCAAATTCAAATTTTCAATAAAATACAATAGAATACAAAAAACTAATTTTCAACCAATAAGATGAATTTTATATCAAAATAGATGAATTTTCAACTAAAATGATGAATCATCAACCAAAATAAGTAAATTTTTAAGTAAGTAGTTCGCCTTCCAACTAGGTAGTTGAATTTTCAAGCAAAAAATGTGAATTTTCAACGAAAAGCGTGATATCTGATATTTCAACCAAAAAGGATTTTAATTGTATACCAAAAATAGTTGAATTAAAGAAAAAAAGATAAATTTTCAACAAAATAGTTTGAATCATCAACCAAAACCGATTAATTTTCATACAAATATTTGCGGTTTTTAACGATAATAATAAAATTAACTTCAACTTTAGTTTATCGAAAATTCCCTAACTGACTTCCTGAAATTAGCTGACCTGTAGCAACTCTGTAATTTAAAAAAAGTATACGTCCATTTCACTCTAGAATGTTTTTGTAAAAATGTATGTATTAATTATTATATATATTTGTTTAAACAATAAATGCTGAGCATATTCTCGAGAGCATTTGCCAGGGTGTCTACTCAAATCCTGGAGAAAAATTCCCTGACAATTCCAGGTTTTTTCCAAGTATCTCAAGTTTTTTCCAGGTATAATTTTTTATAGCATGGAGCCATTCAAATATTTCTTATATTTAAACAAAAATCGACTCGGAATATGTATACAGTTTCGTGAGTTTATTATAAATAATGTTTTTTTTCAGTTTCTAGGAATTCAATTAATATTACAAGATATTCTTAAATATTTTAGCACGATCAATTAATTAAATAATTAAATAATACTAAAAACATAATTAATCATTTTTTGAATTTGTCACTTAAAGTCCATGAATTTGAATAAAAATTCAAACAAATTTTTATTTTATCTACTTATACTTAAAATTCAGTGCATATTTTGGTAAAATTAATATAGACACTATATGAAATTCAATTTAAACCGATTAAAATTCGTAACTTTCCAAGTAAAAATTTGGATTTTCAAAAAGATAGATGATTTTTTAACCAAATAGTTGAATTTTCAACCAAAAAGATCAATTTTCAAACAAATAGCTGAATTTTGAACTAAAAAATATAAGTTTTCAACCAAAAAAGGAACAGTTAAATTTTCAGTCAAACAAATTAATTTTCCACACAAAAAAAAAACAATATTTATTTTTAAAACAAATTTAATTTAACTTCCAACCAAGAAGATGAATTTTCTACATCATACTTTAACTGGAATAGTTAATTTTTCGACCAAAAAGATGAATTTTCAACCAAGAAGATTAATTTTTACTGAAGAACACGAATTTTCAATAAAATACATGAATTTTCAATTGAAAAGATAAATATTCAACCAAGAATTGAATATTTAAATTTTCAGTTAAAAATTAACGTTTAACCAAAATGATTTCAATCTTCAATCCAGAAGATTAATTTCTACCAAAAAAGTCAATATTTTCAACTAAAAAAGATAATTTTTCAACCAAATATTGAATACATAGTTACATTTTCAGTAAAAAAAAAAATGCAACAGAAAAAAAAACAAATTTTCAACAAAATAGTTAAAGTTGCAACAAGAATAGTTAAATTTTCAGTAAAAAAATTAATTTTCAGCCAAATAAAAAACGAAGTTTTAACAAAATAGCTCATTTTTCAACCAAGGAGATGAACTTTCAATTAAAATGATGAATCTTCAACAAGAAAAAATTAATTTAAAAAAAAGAGTAACTCTCAGCCAAGTAATTAAATCTTCATTCAGAAAAGATGAATTCGGAACGGAAAATGTAGTAGTTGATATTTCAACCAAACAAGAACGAATTTTCAACAAACTGCACGAATTTTCAGCTAAAACCGAGCAATTTTCAACCACAAACAGAATAGTTAAATTTTCAGTTTAAAAAATTGATTTCAAACAAAAAAAAACGATTTTTCAATCAAATAGTTCAATACAGTAATATAAAGCTACTTTTACAAATAAAGAATCATTGTTATTCAATTTAATATTGCAATTAAAAAAAAATTAAGCATCCTCTCGAAAAAATTCCCTGATTTAAAAAAAAAATCCCTGACATTTCCAGGTTTTTGCAGGTATATAAAAATTCCCTGACAATTCCAGGTTTTCCAGGTTTTCCAGGTAAGGTAGACACCCGGATTTGCTCAACATAAATTTTTGGGCATTTAAGAACTCTACACTAGTATTCCCTGCGACTGTAGATAAAGTAGAAATCACTTTTCTAAATTGATCAAAATTATGAAAATAATGAAAACTAGAATTTTTCTACGATCAGAAGTAAATTTCCGGGTTTTTAAATTAAATTCCCGGTCATTTCCGGTTTTCCGGTCAAGTCGTGACCCTGATTAAGGTTAATTTGGAAGCTATTGAATTCCAACCATCCAAACTAGAAAGCCACTCGAAAGGTACTCGAGAGCAATTATTTCTCTACAAAGGTTTGTCACATTCATTACCGTCGGTAGTTCCCAATTGGAATACACAAATTGTGGATTCGCCGTGCTTCTGCGCTTCCTTTCCTGCTTCCTATTCAGAAGCTCCGTAGACTGTGCGGAGGTAATGAGGCCAAGATGTCCCAGAAATGCAACCTGCCTCGACGATTCTAAACTGACTGCACAAAAATCATCCTCCAAATCCTGTTTCTCGCTCAAATTTTCGTCCTGCGAAATCTCAACAACGTCGTCCTCGTAGGAAATTGATTCCACTGAATTGGAAAGTGCTGGGCTGAAAAATTTAAATAATTCAAATATATTTCTTTTTTAACATATCAGGGTGTCCAGCGATTCTTAGGAACGAAATTCAAGGTATTTTCCAGGTTTTCCAGGTCAAGAAGTCAAGTTTTTCCAGGTCTCCTTTTTTTTACATTAAATAATAAAATAACCGTTTGTTATACATGTAAAAAATGAATCATTTCATTTTTTATTGGTCAATAATTTCTAAAGAAGGCAGAACCATAAATAAACAAATTCTTAATTTTTTGCGAACATAAGTCGTCTTTGAAATCCTTGAAATCTTTGTGAATTCGTTGAAATCTCTTGAAGTACTTAAAATCTGTGAAATCTTGAAATTTCTGTGAAATGTTTTGGAATTTTTTGAAATTTTTGTAAAATATCTGAAATCTTGGAAAACTTTAAAATCCTTGACATTTTTTGAAATCTTTGAAATATTTGTGAAAGCTTTCTTTAATCTTTGTTTGTGAAATCATCCGTATTCGTTTGAAGTCAACGAAATCTTTGAAATCGTTTAAAATCTTTGAAATGTTTTGAAACCTTTGGAATTCTTTTATTATTTTTATATCTTTATGAAATTTCTATGAAATCTTTCTGAACCCTTTTGTATTCATTAAAAATCATTAAAGTATTTTCAAACTGTGTAAAATCTTTTGAAATCTTAAAAATCTAGTTTAATATAACCTTTCTAAAATCTTTAAAATCTTTGAAATCTTTTGAAAGCTATAAAATCTTTGGAAATGTTCGAAATCTTTGTGGAATCTTTGAAATCTGGTGTACATTATTTGAAATCTTAGTGAAATCTTTTTAAATCTTCTAAAATGTTTTTAAACTTTTTGAAATCGTTTCAAATCTTCGAAATATTTTTAAATCTTAGAAATCTGGTGTACTGTAAACTTTTTGAAATCTTTGAAATCCTTTAAATCTTTGTAAAATGATCAAAATCCTTTTAAATATTTTAAAATCTTTGAAATATTTTGAAACCTTTTGAAATCTTTAGTAATGTTTCGTAATCTGGTGTATACTAAAAAACCGAGTGGCGAAACCCTTGAAAAAACCGTTATATGGCCATGGCTCATTCTAATTCTGAAACTGAATTGACATCGAAATTTTCAACTAATAATTTTTATAATTTGTAAGTTGAATATCACAAAAAAATGTATACTTTAACATTCTATATTAGCGGAGACAAAATTAAAAACTTATAGAATTATTCACAATATCAGGGTGGCGATTCGGCGGACGATTTCAAATTTCCGGTCATTTCCCGGTTTTTCCCGGTCATGTTTTTCAATTTCGCCGGTCAACTGAAAGTAACATATTCAGATTTCCAGAAAAAACCCAAATAATTATTTTAATTCATGAAGTTAATTCTAAACATCCTTTAACACAACAACAGAGAACAGAGAAAAAATACTTAAGTTTAAGTTAAAATATTCATTTTTTACAAAAAATGGAATAGTTAAACTTTCAGTTGAAAAAATTAATTTTCAACCAAAAAAAAACGGATTTTCAACAAAATAGTTGAACTTTCAACCAGAGTGATGAATTTTCAAATGAAATTATGAATCTTCAACTGAAATAGTTAAATTTTACACCGAAATTATGAATTTTCAACTAAGACGATGAATACTTACTGGAACACTTGAATTTTCAACCAAAGAGATTAATTTTTAAACAAGATTAATTTTCTACCAAAAAATACAATTTTTCAACAAAACACATGAACTTTTAACGAAATAATTGACTTTTTAATTAAAGACAAAAAAACGAAAAACATCCAAAGGAAAAAAAAGCTCA
The DNA here is from genome assembly GCA_932195095.1 of Andricus curvator. Lineage (NCBI taxonomy): Eukaryota > Metazoa > Arthropoda > Insecta > Hymenoptera > Cynipidae > Andricus > Andricus curvator. The sequence continues at coordinate 71,072 of CAKNYM010045624.1, read as the reverse complement.
TTTTTCAATTAAAGAAATGAATTTGTAATTAAAACGATGAATCTTCAAAAAAAAAAATAATTTTTAACAGAAGAGTTTAACTTTCAACCAAATAATTTTATTTTCAACCTAAAAGATGAAGTTTCAACTAAAATGATAAATATTTAACTGGAATACTTGAATTTTTAACCGAAAAGAAGAATTTTTAAACAAGAAGATTAACTTTCAAATAAAATGATAATTTTCTACAAAAAAAAAGATCGATTTTTTAACATAATACATGAATTTTGAACGAAATAGTTGAACTTTCAATTAGAAAAGACAAATTTTCAAATTTTGAACTAGAAAAGATCAATTTTCAACTAAAAATGGAACAGTTCAATTTTCAGTTAAAGAAATTAATTTTCAACCAAACTGATGAATTTTTAACTGAAATGATGAATCTTCAACTGGAATAGTTGAATTTTTAACCGAAAAGAAGAATTTTTAAACAAGGAGATTAACTTTCAAATAAAAAGATAATTTTCTACAAAAAAAAATATCGATTTTTTAACATTATACATGAATTTTGAACGAAATAGTTGAACTTTCAATTTGAAAAGACAAATTTTCAAATTTTGAACTAGAAAAGATCAAATTTCAACTAAAAATGGAACAGTTCAATTTTCAGTTAAAGAAATTAATTTTCAACCAAACTGATGAATTTTTAACTGAAATGATGAATCTTCAACTGGAATAGTTGAATTTTATGCCAAAAAGATGAATTTTCAACCATGAAGATAAACTTTCTACAATAAAGACGAATTTTCCATAAAGTACATACGTTTTCAAACAAATAATTTAATTTTTAAATGAAAAATATCAATTTTCAACCAAATAGTTGAATTTTCACAAAAAAAAAAGATAAATTGATTTTTAACAAAGTAGTTACATATTCAACCAGAGAAGAATTTTAAATTAACATGATGAATCTTCAACTTTTCTAAATTGACCAAAATTATTAAAATAATGAAAACTTGAATTTTGCTACGATCAGAAGTAAATGTCCAGTTTCCCAGTCAAGTCGCAACCCTGAATAATAATGTCTGTTCATTGCAATCTATAAAATAATTGGTAAAGTCTACAAAAAATGCCTAGAAATCTCTTTATTTATTGCGTAATGAGTAAAAGATAAATAAAAAACTTTTCAGTAGCAAGGTTTCTTCTAAATGAGATGTTTTTTTCGTAATAGACTAAAAGATTTAAATTACTTTTCGCATTTCAATAAAAAAACCTGTTTAAAAAAACACTTAATTTAAGGTTCTCGTGAAAAATTCAAGGAGATTTCCAGGTTTTCAAGGTCGCTGGACACCCTGCATATACATTAAAATGATAATGTTGCGTCTAAAGTGTGCGCAAAGTTCCAGATTTCTCTGTAAGATTAGCGTGCGGAAATATGGCCAGGGTCATAAAACTTCATTTTCACAATTCCCTGATTTTTCCATGACTCATTTTTCATTTTTCGCAACCATTATTATTTAAAGATCAGAATTCTAATATTGCAAGATTTTTATTACACAATACATCATAAATGGAATCGAAAAATTCAATTAAAATTGATTAATTCTCAACCCAAAATGTAATAGTTGATATTTCAACAAAAAAAGATATTTCTTTTAAATGAAAAACACTTGAACTCATACAAAAAAAAGAATTTTAAACAAAATAGTTTAACTTTTAACCAAAGAAATGAATTTTTAACTAAAATGATAAATCTTCAATAAAAAAAATGATTCTTCAACAAAGTAGTTTAACTTCGAAATACTTCATTTTCACAATTCCCTGATTTTTCCATGACTCATTTTTCATGTTTTGTAACCAATATTATTTAAAGATCAGAATTCTAATATTGCAAGATTTTTATTACAGAATCTATCATAAATGGAATAAAAAACTTTCAATTTAAATTGATAAATTCTTAATTTATTATTCTCAGGGTTACCACAGCCCGATTTACTTGAAAAAAGTGACCGATTTAAACCGAAGAAAGTGACAAGTGACTAATTTCTAACTCAAAAAGTGACTAATATGCATTATTAATGTGAATAATGTTCGTTTGAATTTAAGAGAATTCAAAACAATTAAAGTTAAATTCAAAAGTATTCAAATGATTTGGCAAAAATAAAAAAATTTCGTTGATTTCAGTAAAATTCGAGCCAATTAGAAAAGAAATAAAAAAAATCTGGATAAATTAATAAAAATTCAGGGTAAATTCCAAATTAATTCGAATAAATTGCAAAAAATATTTCAAAATCTCTTCAAATCTTTGAAACTTACGAATATTATCAAATCCCGTGAAATTCTATGAAATCTGATATTTCTTGGAAACCTGGAAAATTTATTAAAATACCTTGAGATTTTTTAAATCCCTTGAAATCTTTTGAAATATCTTAAAACCTTATTGTAAAATCGTTCCATATATTCCGAAATTCTAAAAAAAAAATTTCCAACAGCAAAGAAAATTTTTTAAATACATTAAAATCATTAAACTCCTTAAAAATCCAAAGAAACTTTTTAAATCACTTGAAAAAGCCTTGGAATATGTAAAAAATACCCTCAAATATTTAAAATCCTTTAGAATCCCTCAAAATGATTGAAATCAATTCGAAATACCTTGGAATCTTTTTAAATTCTTTAAAATATTTCTAACTTTTTGAAATCTTTTGAAAACCCTTGACATTTTTTAAAGCTCTTGAAAATGCCTTGGAATCTGTTTGAAACACGTAAAATCTTTTGGAATGCCTTCAAATTATTGAAACCTATTGAAAATTCCTTGCATTTTTAAAAAAATGCCCTAAACTATTTCAAATTCCGTAAAATATTGTGAAATCCATTGCAATTTTTTAAATCACTGGAAAATGCCTTGGAATATTTTTAAAATGCTCTTAAATATTTTAAAACCTTTGAAGTACCTTCTAATTATTGAAATCAATTCAAAATAACTTGGAAAACTTTTCAATACCCAAAAATATTTTATATCCTTTAAAATCTTTTGAAAGCCATTGCAATTTTTGAAATCACTGGAAAATTCTTTTGAATATTTTAAAAATACCCTTTATTATTTTAAATCCTTTGAAATCCCTTCAAATTATTGAAATCTATTAAAAATACCTTGGGATATTTTTAATAATCCCTTACATATTTCAAATCTTTTGGAATCCCTTCAAATGATTGAAATCAATTCAAAACACCTTGGAATATTTTTTAATTCTCTCAAATATTTTAAATTCTTTTCAATCTTCTGAAATCCCTTGAAACTTTTTAAAGCTCTTTGAAATGTCTTGGAATATTTAAAAAACAAAAGTAAAATCTTTTAGAATGCCTTCAAATTATTGAAACCTATTAAAAATTCCTTGGATTTTTTTGAAATACACTAAAATATTTCAAGTGCTTCAAAATCTTTTGAAATTCATCAAACTTTTTTAATCTCTTAAAAATGCCTTGGAGTCTTTTATTTAAAATACCCCCAAATATTTCAAATCCTTTCAAATAATCTATTCAAATTATTGAAATCAATTAAAAATTCCTAGGAATATTTGTAAATTCCCTAAAATATTTCAAATTCTTTTAAGTCTTTTGAAATCCCTTGAAACTTTTTAAAGCTCTTGAAAATTCCTTAGAATTAAAAAAAAACTAAAATCTGTAAAATACTTTAGAATTCCTTCAAATTATTAAAATCTCTTGAAAATGCCTTGCAATCTTTTTGAATACCCTCAAATATTTCAAAACCTTTAAAATCCCTTTAAATTATTGAAATTAATTAAAAATTCCTTGTAACATTTTTAAATTCCCTAAAATATTTCAAATTCTCTTAGAACTTTAGAAATTCCTTGCAATTTTTTTATGCACTTAAAAGAAGATTAATTTTCAAATAAAAATATTAATTTTCAACCAAAAAATACAATTTTTCAACCAAAAATTGAATAATTAAATTTTTAGTCAAAAAATGAATGTTCAGCCTAAGAGATGAACTTTCAACTAAAATTATGGAATATTCAACTGGAATATTAGTTACATTTTCAGCTAAAAATGATAATTTTCAACCAAAAAACATCCAAAGAAAAAACAAGTTTTCAATCAAACAGCTCATTTTTCAACCAAAGAAATGAATTTTTAATTAAAACGAAGAATCTTCAACCAACAAATTAACCAAAAGTGTTTAACTTTCAAGCAAATAATTTCATTTCCAACTCAAAAAATAAAATGATAAATATTTAACTGGAATACTTGAATTTTTAACCAAAAAGAAGAATTTTTAATAAAGAAAGAAAAAGACAATTTTCAACCAAAAAAAAAAAATTGACTTTTTAAAAAAATACGTGAATTTTAAAGGAAATAGTTGAGTTTTTGATTAAAAAAGACAAAATTGTATCCAAATTGTTGAATTTTGAACTAGAAAAGATCAATTTTCAACTAAAAATGTAACAGTGAATTTACAGTTAAAGAAATCAATTTTCAACCAAAGTGATGAATTTTCAAATAAAATTATGAACCTTCAACTGGAATCTGTAGTTAAATTTTAAACCAAAAATATGAATTTTTAACTAAAATGATGAATATTTAACTGGAACACTCGAATTTTCAACCAAAAAGATTAATGTTTAAACAAGAACATTAATTTTCAAATAAAAAGATTAATTTTTACCAAAAAATACAATTTTTCAACAAAATACATGAATTTTTAACGAAATATTTGAATTTTTAATTGAAGAAGACAAACTTTCAACCAAATAGTTGAATTTTGAACTGAAAAAAATAATAATTTTCAACCGAAAATGGAATAGTAACATTTTTAGTTAAAAAATTTAATTTTAAACCAAACATAAGAGTTTTCAAGTAAAACAATCAATCTTCAATAGAAATAGTTGAATTTTCAAACAAAAAAATTAATTTTTACTAAAAAAGATAAATTGTCAACAAAAACTTTAATAATTAAATTTCAAGTTAAAAAAAAATTAATGTTTAACCAAACAGATGGATTTTCAACTATAAATAAAGAATTTGCAACTGGAGCAAGTTAAATTTTCAGTTAAAAAAATTACTTTCAACAAAAAAAAACTAACTTTCAAAAAATAGTTAGATTTTCAAACAAAGTGATGAATTTTTAAAATAAAATTGTAAATATTTAACTTGAATGGTTGAATTTTTTACCACAAAGATTAATTATCAACCAAGAAGATTAATTTCTACCAAGAAAAACTACCTAAGAGATGAACTTTCAACTAAAATTATGGAATATTCAACTGGAATAATCGTTACATTTTCAGCTTAAAAAATCATAATTTTCAACCAAAAAACGTTCAAAGAAAAAACAAGTTTTCAATCAAACAGCTCATTTTTCAACCAAAAAATGAATTTTTGATTAAAACGATGAATCTTCAACCAAAAAATTAACCAAAAGAGTTTAACTTTCAACCAAATCATTTTATTTCCAACTTAAAAAATAAAATGATAAATATTTAACTGGAATACTTGAAATTTTTACGGAAAAGAAGAATTTTTAAACAAGAAGATTAACTTTCAAAGAAAAAGATAACTTTCTACAAAAAAAAGTCGATTTTTTAACAAAATACGTGAATTTTCAACTAAATAGTTGAATTTTCAATTAAAAATGACAACTTTTCATCCAAATTGTTGAATTTTGAACTAGGAAAGATCAATTTTCAAGTAAAAATTATTTTTTAACTGGAATAGTTGAATTTTATGCCACAAAGATAAATTTTCAACCTAACGATTAATTTTCTACAAAAAAAGGACGAACTTTCCACAAAGTAGATACATTTTCAAACAAATAGTTTAATTTATAATAGCAAAATATCAATTTTCAAAGAAATAGTTGAATTTTCACCAAAAAAAAAGATAAATTGATTTTTAACAAAGTAGTTACATTTTCAACCAGAGATAAATTTTAAATTAAAATGATGAATCTTCAACTAAAAAAATTAAGTTTTAACAAAAGAGTTTAACTTTTAACCAAGTTGTTGAATTTTTAACTAAAAAAAGATGAACTCGCAACAAACAATGTAAAAATTTTTTTATTATAATTCAGAAATATTTCTTCTTTGAAATACTACTCCTACTCTAAAAACTTTTTAAAATTTTTTTAAATTCCTTTTTTCTAAATCCGAATTATAATTCTTTAAAAAAATTCCCGTTCCATGTAGAAAATTCCCTGTTCCAAGTGAAATTATATTCCTTTACCGAAACTCCCTGTCCTAGAATAAAAACGATAATTATTTTATAAAATTGCCTGTTCCAAGTCAGCATAAACGAGGAGTAAGCCAATACAATTTTATAAATCCATTTTTTTTTAATTGAGAAAATGATTGTTTCTGTACGTTTGGGTTATCATCAATTCGATTATCAAACTTAAGTCAGCAAAAAAAATCTCACCCAGCAACAAATTTGCAAAAGGTTTTTCTTATAATGGAAAAAATGAAAATTCTTTCTCTCATAAAGTATAGATATATTAAAAATTTTCAGAATCAGACTCAAAGAACGTTACATTCTTTAAATCGTATGATAATCTCTCTTTTTACTTAATGAAAAGCAAGCGGTCATTTTTCGGGTTTCTGAAAACAAAAATTGGTTGAAAACAAGTTAAATTTACGAAATTAATTTAAAAATTTCCAAACAAGAAGATAAATTTTCTACCAAAAAAGGCGAATTTTCGGCAAAATACATGAATTTTCAACCCAAAATGGAATACTTATATTTAAAGTTCAAAAACTTCATTCTACATTGACCAAAATTTATTAAAATAATGAAAACTTGAATTTTGGTACGATCAGAAGTAAATTCCCGGTTTTTAATTAAATTCCCGGACAAGTCGCCACCCTGAATATACTATTTCAGTCTTTTTATAATAAAAACATAAATAAATTATTTATTACTTTGAGCAATCATTATCTGGGGGTGAGACATCGTTCCTAATCTCTTCCTCGTAGTCGTCCTTTTTGAGTCTTATGTCCAAACCATTGATAGTCTGGAGTTCCTTTGAGTCCGAATTTTCTCTCTTTACTTCATAGTTGTTGGTGATATGGTTATTGTTATTTAGTCCCAGGAGCGATGCCACAGAAACTTTCGCCTCGTTCGCATTCTCCGCCTTCAAAGTCTCGACCTCCTTGCGCAGACGTTGAACAACTTGCTTCTGCGTACAAAAATTAGAAACTATTTCACTCATCGGAACATTATAAAACTTTTATCCTATTCCCGGCAATTCCCGGAGGCTGCCGAGCACCACAACTGACACAACTCAATGAGAACAGCAGGCCTCGGACTCACTTCAGAGATCAAAAATAGTGTAAATAGTGTCACCAAATTTTTAAAAATAGCACAGGGCTCGGAACTGCTCAAGCTTCAAAAAATAGTAAAATAGTAACCATACTTCTCTCAAAAAAAGTAACCGAAAAGTAACAATAATTTGGCAAAAAAGTAACCAAGAAGAAGATTTTTTACCAAAAAAGACGAAGTTTCCAACAAAATTATGAATCTTCATAAAAAAAATGTATGTTTAAGAAAGTAGTTCAACTTTTAACAAAATGGTTTAATTTTTCTTACTAAAAAGGATGAATTTTTAATGAAAAATGTAATAGTTGATATAATAACCAAAAAAGATTTTAATTTAATATAAAAAACAGAATTCATTCAAAAAAGACGATTTTTCAACAAAATAGGTTATTTTTCAACCAAATTGTTGAGTTTTTAAGCCAAAGAGACCAATTTTTACAAAACAATTGAATTTTCAACCAGTAAATATGGATTTAACTTTAAACTTAATTTTTAACTTTAATTTAAAGATTAAACTTAAATCATTCATTTTCAAGTTAAAAAAATTAATGTTCAACCAAACAGGTGGATTTTCAACTACAACTATAGAATTTTCAATTGAAATAAGTTAAATTTTCAGTTAAAAAAATTACTTTCAACAAAAAAAACTGACTTTCAAAAAAATAGTTTCAGTTTCAAACAAAGTGATGAATTTTCAAATAAAATTATGAATATTTAACTGGAATATTTGAATTTTTAATCAGAAAGATGAATTTTTAAGTGAAATGATGAATCTTTAACTAAAATAAATGAATTTTTGACTAAAAAGTGGAATTTTCAACCAAGAAGACTAATTTCTACCAAAAGAGACGAATTTTCAAATAAAAAAGATAATTTTTCAACCAAAAATTGAATAAGTAAGTTTTTAGTCAAAAAATGAATGTTCAACCAAAGAGATGAATTTTTAACTAAAATTATGGAATATTCGACTGGAATAATAGTTACATTTTCAGCTACAAAAAATAATTTTTAACCGAAAATCATCCAAAGAAAAAACAAGTTTTCAATGAAACAGCTCATTTTTCAACAAAAGAAATTAATTTTTAATTAAAACGACTAATCTTTAAAAAAATTGTAACAAAAGAGTAACTTTCAACCAAGTAATTTTATTTCCAACCTAAAAGATGAATTTTCAACTAAAATGATAAATATTTAACTGGAGTCCTTGAATTTTTAACCGAAAGAATAATTTTTAAACAAGAAGTTTCCACCAAAATTATGAATAATTAATTATAACGATGAATCTTCATTTAAAAATTAATTTTGAACCAAATAGTTCAATTTTCAACTAAAAAAGATCATTTTCAACCAAAAAATGGAATAGTTACATTTTTAGTTAAAAAATTCATTTCCAACGAATTAAAAATGAATTTTTAGCAAAATAGTTAAATTTTCAACTAAAAAAAAATCTTTTTGAATAATTAAAGTGATGGATCATCAACCAAAAAAATGAATTTTTAACAAAGTAGTTCCACTTTCAACTAAGTAATTCAATTTTCAACGAAAAATTTAATAGTTGATATTTCGTTAAGAAAAAGGTTTCTGAATTAAAATTATATATCATTAACAAAAAAAATGCATTTTTAAGAAAGTAGTTGAAATTTGTACAACAATAGATGAATGTTTAAACAAAAGCGACAAATTTTCAACCAAGAAAAATTTTTTAGTCAATAAAGAAAAAATTTTCATCAAAAATACGGAATTTCCATGCAAAAAAGACGTATTTTCTTAAAAAAAAAAAAAACAGTTAGATTTTTAAACCGAAAATATCAATTTTCAAGAAACTAATTAATATTCGACCAAATAATTGAATTTTCAACCCAAAAAGACGAATATTCAACAAAACAATTAAATTTTAAACAAAATCTTAAAATTATATGTTTATTCCCCAAGTCAAAAATTTTATTTAAATAATTGATTAGAATTTGTACAATATGTTAGTTATTTTTAATTCGTTTCAGAAATGTAATCAATCCCCCCCCCATTATTTTTTGATAGTATTTTTTATTTTTATTTCAGTATTTTATAGTTTTTATAGTATTTTATATAGTATTATTTTTATATTATTTTAGTCTTTTTTGTAACTTTTTTAACATGAATTATTGTTATTCAATAAGTGACTTTAAAGTCAAAATCACTATTTAAAGATAAAACAAATGTCCACTTCCGAGCCGAAGTGTTGTTGAATCGAGGCTAAAAAATTTTTCAAGCATTTTTTTATGCAATAAACCCATTTTCGATAAAATGTTGGTTATCTAGTTTTCTTACGCAACCCTTTAAGTGACAAGTATTCAAGTATTTTCTCACTAATTTTGAATTGTTTAAACAATTATTATTTGTTTAAACCATATTTTTTCGCCTTTAAATCGTGAAAAGTTATTTTTTTACGGGATAAATGATACAGTTGATGTATTTGAAAAATAATATTTCTTGTTTAAGATATTTGGTAATTATTCAAACAATTTTCCTTTGTTTAAACAATGTTTTTCCCCTGGACCTTGAGAAGTTACTATTTTCTGGGAATTCTAGTTTTTTTAATCTCTTACACTGTGTTGCTTATTTTTCAGTATTTTCATATTTCATAACTTATGCCCTATTTTTTTAAACAATAATCTTTTTTTTTAACTAGAATTTTCTCTATCTTTTCTATCAAAAGAAGCAAGTGATATTAATTGTTTAAATAAATGTAAACTGTCTTTAAAAAAATATCACTCCTAACATTCACTACCTACGACATTAATTCCAGTAAATAATAACTTTGTACGATTTACAGGATAAAAAAATCTTTAAACAAATGAAAATTTGTAAGTAATTGACAAATATACTAAACAAAAAATATTACTTTTAACATTCGATAATTGTGTCATTAACTCCAGGAAAAAATAACTGTTTAGGATTTACGGGGAAATAATTATTTAAATAATTACCAAATATGTTAAGCAAGAAATATTATTCTTGAAATTCATCGAGACGAGATACAATAAAAAGTAAAAAGAGCAAAGTTGTTCCACTTCAAAACATTTTAAAAGAAGTTCGTAAGCACTTTTCTCTATCTTGTGTTTTTATTCAAAATTTTCGCTAAAATATTTAATAAAGTCGGCTATAATTGTATTTTTCTTAAAACAATAAAATTTTCTAGCATTTTGTAAAAAAAATTTGTATGTGTAAATCCAAAAGTTGAAAAGTTTTTTTACCAAAATTTAGAAAATTGTATTGTTTTAAGAAAAATAGAATTATACCCGACTTCATTTGTATTTTAGAGAAAATTAAAAAAAACACACACAAGATAGAGAAAATACTTTTTTTTTTAATTTTTCAAGAGGAACAACTTTGTTTTTTCGACTTTTTTCGTATTTCGTCTCGGTATTGCAAAAAAGTGGGAATTTTAATTTTTAACAAAAATAAATTCAATTTTTTTACAAATCCGAGAACACAAAATAAACTATTTTGGGATAAATGCATCATATTATTACCGACTTAGAAAAAAAAATAAAATAAAATGATGGCCCTTTTGAGAAAATTGAGTTTAAATATTTTCAGAAAAACCGCCGTCATTTTGTCAGTTTTAAAATTGCTCGATTTGGAAATGAATTCGGCCAGAGGAGAAAAAAAGTTTTATTAAAAAAACCAACCGTTTCTGAAAAAATGAAGGGGATAGTTTTTGAAAAATTAGCATTTTTTCCCCACTTTTTTAAAGAACGTAGGGCGCGAACCTGACCCGGGTAGTGAGTAGTGAGCGAACGCGCGCGCAGCAAAAGCCTATTACCGTTCAAGATAGGCGGCGGAACATTTTTTGTCAATATAATCATCTTAAAGTAGAAGCTTAAAGCTTACTTTAATCCCTATTAGAAGACTCTCGAACGTCAAGTTCGCCTCCTACGTTGCTTTTTAAAAAATTGCCAAAAACGCGTTTGCCCTCAATTTTCTAAAAAAACTTGACGTGATAGAAATATTTCGGATTCGGATTCAGCGACCCACAATTTATGGAAATCTCGTGATTTTGGTCGCGGTACAATTAATAATTTTTTTTTGTATTTTTTGGCATAATTGAAAAAACGAGTTATAAAAAACTCCTTTGCTGACGATGTGTATGATTTTTCGTTGATTCTTTTTCAATTGATCTAAAAAGTCAAAATATCAAATTTTTTCTGGATAAAAAAAAATTCTAAAAACTTCACGAAAATCAATTTCTTTTTTACAAACATGTACGAAAAACTAAAAACATTTCTACAGAAAAATGCAAATAAATACAATAAATTGCCACAACAAAAATTATCGAAATTGAGAACTTTTGTCTATTTTTTGAACGAATTTTGTATTCTTTGCATATTGTTGTATTTCATTCTATAGTATTAATATTTTGCAGTAAAGTATATAATAATCTGTAATTTTTGCATTATTTTTAAAAAAATGTTCAAAAGGGATTAAAAACAAATTTTTAAATTACTTTTTTTTTAATTAATTTTAATTACTATTTAACTAAACCAAGAAAAACATGTTTTTTTTCGGTTTTCCGGGTAACCATTCTATGGCTGATACGATATTTATGTGAAAGAATAATGAAAAAAAAACACAATTTAAGAAAAAATGAGTATACAATTTTTCAAGGAATCTGTATTATCATAAGAGAATAACAGATATTTTTAACGTCTTTTCAGCCTAGATGGAAATTTGAATAAAAACTTATTTTTAATTAGTTAATATTTTTCTGAAAAAAAGATCTTCTCCTTTCGCTCCGCTGGGAATCGAACCTCAGAACTTCCGATTGCCGGTCGGGTGCTTTCCCATTAAGCTACTGGAGATCGAGAGAAGAAACTTTTTTCAGAAAATACATGCATCATTTTGCAAGGTGGTACATAACAAATTTTTCAAGGAATCTGTATTATCATCAGACAATAACAGAAATTTTTAACGTCTTTTCAGACTAGATGGAAATATGAATTAAAAATTATTTTTAATTAATTTTTTTTCTGAAAAAACATCTTCTCCTTTCGCTCCACTGGGAATCGAACCTCAAAAATTCCGATTACCGGTCCAGCGCTTTCCCATTTTTTCCCCTTTCTTTCTGGAAAAAAGTTTCTTCTCTCGATCTCTTTAGTAGCTTAATGGGAAAGCACCCGAACGGCAATCGGAAGTTCTGGGGTTCGCTTCCCAGCGCAGCGAAAGGAGATCTTTTTTCAGAAAAAAATATTAATTAAAAATTGAGTATAAGTTAAAAAAAAGTTCTCATTATCATCAAGAATAAACCTTCAGGGAAAAATTTAAATAAAAGTTTTTTTTACGACAGCATGGAAATTACTATTTTGAAAAAATACTGTTTTAACCGGTTTTATTTATATTTTCGTAAAATTTGGAACATAACACGTTGGAAAAAAGTGTCAAGAGGCTTATTTTTAGAACCCTAAAATACGAATTGAGAATAGAAAAGTGTTAGGGTTTTTAAATAAATTTTTTTCAACATTTTCAGAAAAATTGACAATATTTTGTTAATTTCGAAGATTTTTAAAGAATTTTCCGCCGGATTTAGAAAGAAAACTGAAAGTTCTTTTTTCTTTGAAAATTAATCTTCAGTGTTGAAAATTCATCTTTCTGTTTGAAAATTTAACAATTTGGTGGAAAATTCAACTGTTTTGTAGAATGTTCATCTTTTTGGTTAAAAATACACCTTTTCAGAAGAATTAATCTGTTTTGGTTGAAAATTCAACTATTTTGTTACAGGGTGGCCATTTTAATGAAAAAAAAAATCCCGGTCATTTCTTGGTTTTTTCCCGATTCGCAAACATTTTTCAGGGTCAATGAAATTAAAAAATTCGAACTCTAAAGCTAAAAATTTTTTCATTTGATGTAATAAAAACTGAGCTGCAAATTAAAGCACCCAAAGTGGAACTCTTGAATTTTAAACTTTTAAAATTGAAGTTTAAAATTTTTTTAATTCAAATCTTTTGTATTCAAATGCTCAATAATTTACACGTATAAAATGGAAGCTACTCACACTTCATTACAATTTTAAACTTTTATTAATTGTAGAGTTCAAAGATGCAGATTCAGTTCCAAAAATATAAATCCACGTTATCATGTTCAATGCTCTAAATTAAATAATCAATCATTGAATATAAAAATTTTCAAAATTATATCATTTTAAGCAATTTTAAGCTAGAAATATTAAAAATTAAATAGTTACATTTTTTTATAAGCTGAACACGACTTAAATTAAAAGCTAAATTATTTTCATTTTAAATAGCTTTAAAAGATTCCTTCTAATTTAAAAATCTTAAAAATGCTTTAAAATTTTATTTCATAATTTTGAAAAATCTACATGTTTTACATTTTTTTTTTCACATTTTAATTTATTTTTGAAATTTTTTCACAACTTCTAAACATCTTTTAAAGTGACTCGAATTTTTCCTTAATTTTTTTTTTTTAAATCCTGCCAAATAAAAGACAATTTCTTATAATCTTCCATATTCATTTTTGACAATTTTGTAAATCTTTGTAAATGTTTTTAAATATTCTCTTGAAATTAATTTTTCAAAATAAAATGTTATTTTCCTTTTTCCTAGGAATCTTAAGGAAATGTTTTTTATCCTTTTAAAGCTTTTCACAATTCTTAAAAAGCTTCTAAATTTTTTGTTCGAAATCTGCAAAAATCTATATTTTATTTTAAATTAGGCCGTTTTTTTTAAATAGGACAATTGAAAATGTAACGTTCAAAGCTTAGTTTTTTTTGTTTTCAGTTTTGAATATTTGATTTATAATTACTGATTTTAAATGAACAGTCAGATATTTCTAAATATTGAGTGATTGTTCTTTTTCTTAATTAAAAAATTTTTTAATGGAACATTTTAGACTGAAACAATATTTGAAATTTAATAAAATCCTTTAATTATGAATATATTATTTTGAAGTTATTTGAAAATAGTTTATAAAGTTTCAATCGGGCGTTTACATTTGATGATTCCGACTCGTCTTGTAAAATCAATTATTATTAACTTTTTAATTAATCAAAATTATTATTTTTTTTTTGAGGTTTCAATTTTTTTGCTGAAAATTTGTCTTTTTTGGATGAATACCACTCTTTTCGATTTAAAATTTAAAAAAAAATGTTAGTTGAAAATTCAACTACTTGGTTAAAAGTTGAACTAATTTGTTACAAATTCACTTTTTTAGTTGAAGATTTATCATTTCAGATAAAATACATTTCTTTGGTTAAAAAGGGAAATTCGGCTCTTTTGGTAAAAATTTCATCTTTTGGTTAAATATGCAACTGGTTGAAAATTAATCTTTTTTGGTTGAGGATTAAACTGTTTAGACAATTTTATTAAATTAAATAATTCTGATTTCGTTATGTTATACAATTTCTAAACTTTTAAAATTCCATAATTAAAATTATAATTTTCTTTCAGGTTACATTTTCAATCAAAGCAATTAATGTTTAAACAGAAAGATAAATTTTCAACCAATAAGATTAATTTTCTACCATAAAAGACAACCTTTTAACAAAATACATGAATTTTCAACTAAAAAAGATAAGTTCTCAGCTAAAAAGAGAATATGTAAATTTTTAGTTAAAAAGTTAATTTTCAGCCAATTAAAAATGAATTTTCAACAAAGCAGTTAAATTTTCAAAACAAAATTTTTTTTTAAATTTAAATGAACTTCATAAATTATACAAATAACCTTTTTAGAGGGCAATATTTTGATTTAAATAATTGATTACAATCTGTACAATATGTTATTTAGTTTAAATATATAGAAAATTCATTTATTTAATTGAAAATTCAACAATTTGGTGGAAAATCTATCTATTTTGTTCAAAAGTCATATTTTCGGATTGAATATTCAACTCTTTTGTAGAAAATTCATTTTTTTGTAAAAAATCAACTTTGCTAACTGAAAATTCAACAATTCCCTTTTTGGTTGAAAACTTATCTTTTTTAGTTGAAAATTCAACTATTTGGTGAAAATTTAATGTACTTTGCTGAAAATTCATCTTTACTTGTAGAAAATGAATCTTCTTGGTTGAGAATGAATCTTTTTGGTTGAAAATTTAACTATTTTGTTGAAACTTCTTTTTTTTTTGAAAATTAACTTTTTTAAACTGAAAATTTAACTATTCCATTTTTAGTTGAAAATTAACTTTTTTAAATTCATATTTTCGGGTTAAAAACTCAACTATTTTGTAGAAAATTCATTTTTTTGTAAAAAATTAACTTTGCAAACTGAAAATTCAAGAATTCCCTTTTTGGTTGAAAATTTATCTTATCTTTTTTAGTTGAAAATTTCATGTATTTTGGTAAAAATTCATCTTTACTTGTAGAAAATGAATCTTCTTGGTTGAAAATGAATCTTTTTGGTTGAAAATTTAACTATTTTGTTGAAACTTCCTTTTTTTTTTGGAAAATTAACTTTTTTAAACTGAAAATTTAACTATTCCATTTTTAGTTGAAAATTAACTTTTTTTAAATTCATATTTTCGGGTTAAAAACTCAACTATTTTGTAGAAAATTCATTTTTTTGTAAAAAATTAACTGTGCTAACTGAAAATTCAACAATTCCCTTTTTGGTTGAAAATTTATCTTTTTTAGTTGAAAATTCAACTATCTGGTGAACATTTAACTATTTTGTTGAAACTTCTTTTTTTTTTGGAAAATTAACTTTTTTAAACTGAAAATTTAACTATTCCATTTTTAGTTGAAAATTAACTTTTTTTTAAATTCGTATTTTCGGGTTAAAAACTCAACTATTTTGTAGAAAATTCATTTCTCTTACTGAAAATTCAACAATTTGTTTTAAAAAATCATCTTTATTTGTAGAAAATTAATCTTTTGGTTAAAATATCAACTATTAAATTTTTTGTTGAGAATTCATCTTTTTTCGTTAAAAATTCAACTAACTGGTTGAAAGTAGAACATTCAAACAATTTTCCGGTTTGTTGTCATTCGTTGAGATGGCGGGAATATTATTCTAGTTAATTAGCGAAGAAGTTAAAAATATTTTTAAAATTAAAAGTAAAGAAAGTGGCATCAGCAGATGAGAAAATAGTGTCTTTAGTCTCATTTTTTTCAAAATAGCCAAGTAGTGTCATCGCTCAAAAAAAGTCTCAAATAGTGTCAATAGTGTGGCGAGTCCGAGGCCTGGATTTATTTTTCTCGGCTTGAATTAGAAAGTCAAGATAGAAAAATTCGATAATTACCGATGACGCAAAGAGTCTCTTGAAAATACTGAACTTCCAAGGTTGTTAAAACTTTGTAGAAGCGAAACTTGTGATTGAAAAGTTTCTTTTTTAAATAAGCGTGAAAAAAGGTCTGGAGGAAATAAAACATCGAGATTTAAAAGGCACTAAGGCGCTTTTTTGGAAACTTTTTTTTTAATTGAATGCTGAGGGAGAGAGACGGGAGTTTATCACATTAAAATCGAATTTATTTATTAGAATTATAAGGCATTTGAGACAGTTGATTTTTTTTGAAAGGGGAGAAAGATTTGATACAGAACGGAAATTCTGCCGCAATTTTCATGAGCTGAAAACGTTTCCGCGGGTTATTTTATTGATTGAACGTCCTCTTCTCCAGGATTCATCCCCTCTTCTCTCTCACTCATTCCATCTCTATTCATCTCTGTTTCCCCTTTCTGTATCCGGCTAGCCCGCGCGTCTCGCGTTCCAGAGGAAAAGATACATTCAAGAAACGATGGACGCATGTCCAGGCAAAAATATTTTTTATTTTAATTTTTACTTCAAGGGAAAAGAGCCGCTTTTTTTAAATTATGAGGATTTTTTTAATTTATAATAGCTGATTATGATAAACATTAACTTTTAATTAAAACTGGAAAACTGTCAGAAAACTCAGGTCAATAACATTTAAAGGGATGCTACATATTTTTTTTAAAGTTTTAAAAAGTTTAAAAAATGTTTAAACCATATTTATATTGAATATTCATTTTTCATCTACAGAGAACACAAAAATACCCTAAAGACAGGAGAAATAGGGTGATTTTTCACGAAAATAGGAGAATAAATTTTCTACCAAAAGAGATGAATTTTTTAACGATTTTTTAAACGAAAAAGTCGAATTTTTTAGAAAACTGACATTTAAACCCGAAAAGATGAATTTTTAACAAAGAAAGACGATTTCTCAATCAAATAGTTGCATTTTCAACAAAATTGTTGATTTTTTAAGCCAAAACAACGATTTTCAACAAAAGTTAAATTTTCAACCAGAGATGAATCTTTGACAAGCAAAATTTTGTGCAAAGAAGTTGATATATTTCAATCAAAAAAAGGTTTTAATTTTAAATAGAAAAAAACAATTGCATTTATACAAAAAAGATTAATTCTTAACAACAAATGTAATAGTTGATATTTTAACCAAAAAATTTTAATTTTAAATCAAAAACAGTTGTATTTTCAATTTTCAACAAAATAGTTAAATTTTCAACTAGAGATGAATCTTTAACAACAAAAATTTTTAAGAAGAATAAAAAATTTTAATATAAAAAATATTTTATTTATTATTTATAAATATATTATTAGTTATAACTAGAAGACCATTATTATTATTATTAAATTTTAAATATAAATTGTAATTTAATTAAATAAATAATATAAATTTAATTTAATTTTAAATTAATATTTTTTGAGAAGTCTGAATTTTTATCTGAAAATACGAATCTTCAACAAAGCTGTTAAATTTTCGACCAAAAAAAATTAATTTTTAACAAAATAGTACAATTTTTAACCAAATAATTAATTTTTTCACGAAATAGTTGAATTTTCAACTAAGATGATCAACTTTTCACCAAGTAGTTGAATTTAACCAAAAAAGATAAATTCTCAACAAAAATTTTATTACTCAATATTTCAATAAAAAAATGTTTTAATTTTAAATCGAAAACAGTTGAAATTAACCAAAAATGCTAATTTTCAGAGAGTTTAACTTTCAACCTAGAAAGATTTTTCAACTGAAAAGTTAATTTTTAACAAAACGGTTTAATTTTCTATCAAAATAATAGAACTTTTAACAAAAAATACATTAGTTAAGTCTTCAGTTAAAAAAATTGATTATTAACAAAATATTTAAATTTTCAACAAAATACATGAATTTTCAACCAAAGCCGATCAATTTTAAATTAAAAACGATCAATTATCAACCAAAAATGGAATAGTTAAATTTTCAGTTCAAAAAATTCATTTTTAACAAAACAGTTGAATTTTCAATCAGGAAGGTTAATTTTCTACTAAAAAGACGAATTTTCAACAAAATAGTTAAATTTTCAACTAGAGATGAATCTTTAACAACAACAATTTTTAACAAGAAGTTTTGAGAAGGCTGAATTTTTTATCTGCAAAAGACGAATGTTCAACAAAGCTGTTAAATTTTCGACAAAAAAAAACAAACTTTTTAACATAATAGTAGAATTTTTAACCAAATAATTAAATTTTTCACGAAATAGTTGAATTTTCAACAGAAAAATTAATTTTTAACAAACAAGATCAACTTTCCACCAAGTAGTTGAATTTAACCAAAAAAGATTAATTCTCAAAAAACATTGTAATAGTCGATATTTCAACAAAAAAATATTTTTATTTTAAATCGGAAACAGTTGAAATTAACCAAAACATGCAAATCTTCAACAGAGTTTAACTTTCCACCTAGAAAGATTTTTCAACTGAAAAGTTAATTTTTAACAAAATGGTTTAATTTTCTATCAAAATAATAGAACTTTAAAACCGAAAAGACGAATTAAAAAAAACAGTTGAATTTTCTAGGCAAAAAGACAAATTTTCTATAAAACAGTTGAATTTTCAACCCAACAAATGTAAATTTTCCATAAAAAAGATAACTTTCAACCAAGTAGTTAAATTTTAAATTAAAAATGATCAATTTTCAACAAAAAATAGAATAGTTAAATTTGCAATTCAAAAAATTTATTATTAACCAAATATTTGAATTTTCAACAAAATACATGAATTTTCAACCAAAGCCGATCAATTTTAAATTAAAAACGATCAATTATCAACCAAAAATGGAATAGTTAAATTTTCAGTTCAAAAAATTCATTTTTAACAAAACAGTTGAATTTTCAATCAGGAAGGTTAATTTTCTACCAAAAAGAAGAATTTTCAACAAAATAGTTAAATTTTCAACTAGAGATGAATCTTTAACAACAAATTTTTGAGAAGGCTGAATTTTTTATCTGAAAAGACGAATGTTCAACAAAGCTGTTAAATTTTCGACAAAAAAGATTACTTTTTAACAAAATAGTAGAATTTTTAACTAAATAATTAAATTTTTCACGAAATAGTTTAATTTTCAACTAAAATGATGAATTTTCACCTAAAATGATGAATTTTCAACAGAAAAATTAATTTTTAACAAACAAGTTCAACTTTCCACCAAGTAGTTGAATTTAACCAAAAAAGATAAATTCTCAACAAAAATTGTAATAGTCGATATTTCAACAAAAAAAAAATTTTATTTTAAATCGAAAACAGGTGAAATTAACCCAAACATGCGAATTTTCAAATTTTCAACATATAAAGATTTTTCAACTAAAAAGTTAATTTTTAACAAAATGGTTTAATTTTCTAGAAAAAATAGAACTTTTAACCCGAAAAGACGAATTTAAAAAAAAAAGTTGAATTTTCAAACCAAAAATGTAAATTTTCCATAAAAAAGATAACTTTCAACCAATTAGTTAAATTTTAAACTAAGAATGATCAATATTTAACAAAAAATATAATAGTTAAATTTTCAGTTCAAAACATTATTTATTAAAAAAATATTAAAATTTTCAACCAAATACATGAATTTTCAACTGAAGAAACATAAATTTTCAACAAAATACATGAATTTTCAACTAAAGCCGCTCAATTTTAAATTAAAAACGATCAATTATCAACCAAAAATGGAAATGTTAAATTTTCAGTTCAAAAAATTTATTTTCAACAAAATAGTTGAATTTTCAATCAGGAAGGTTAATTTTCTACCAAAAAGACGAATTTTCAACAAAATAGTTAATTCTTCAACAAATAAAATAAATGTTTAGCAAAGTAATTCAACTTTCAACCATGCAGTTGAATTTGAAACCAAAAAAAATGTATTTTCAATGAAAAGTTTAATAGTTAATTATTCAACTACAGAAAATCAATTTTTAATCAAAAATGGAATAGTTCAATTTTCAATTTAAAAAAATTAATTGAAAAAAAACGAATTTTCAACAAAATAGTTCAATCTTAAATCAATAAAATGAATTTTTAACAATATAGTTCAACCAATAATTTAATTTTCAACTAAAAACGATCAGTTTTAAGTAAAAAATGGATTAGCTAAATTTTCAGACACAAAAATAAATTTTTAACTACAAAAAAAAAGAAATTTCAACAAAATAGTTCAATTTTTAACCAATAGAATAAATGATTAGCAAAGTAGTTCAACTTTCAACCATGTAGTTGAATTTTAAACCAAAAAAAAAAAAAATGTATTTTCAGTGAAAAGTTTAATAGTTAATTATTCAACTAAAGAAAATCAATTTTTAATTCAAAATGGAATAGTTAAATTTGCAGTTAAAAAAATAGTTGAAAAAAAAAACAAATTTTCATCAAAATAGTTAAATCTTCAACCAAATAGCAGAATTTTTAATCAAACGAGATGAATTATGAACCAAAAATATAATAGTAGACTTTTCAACCAAAAAGAATTGAAGAATCAACTTTCAATGAATAGTTGAATTTTTGTATTGGGTTCCATTAATTGAGTTCGCATTTAAACAAACAAAAAAACGATAAAAAGGGGGATTTTTTTAAAAAGAGGGGAATAAGAGAAATTCTTTTAAAAAGGGAGAAAGAGGGGAATAGGGGAAAGAGTGTCAAATCTGTATTTATTTTGTTTACAAGTCTCTTAAGATGGAAAATAGCACCAGGATATCCGGAAAATAAGGATATCATACTATTTTCCTTGAGCATTAGTTGCTTCGAAATGGACATATAAAACGATTGGAGAAGATTTGGCTCGAGCACCATTTCGTTACTTTATGATAAGCTTGCGCTCGACCGAGTCGGAAAAGTTTTCAAAGCTATTCTCAATTTCTCGTTTAGCATCTTTACAATTCTAGCTATAGCAAGAAGAAGATAAAGGAAATATTTGTATTTTTCTATTACCAAGTCACTTTCAAATAAATTAAATTTCAATAAATAATGAATAAAATAATATTAAAATATAATAATATATATATATATATATATATATATATATATATTTATATATATATATATATATAAGAAAATAATAATGAATAAACTTTATAAAGTTTGAATCGGAAAAAAATTCCCAGTTATTTCTTGGTTTGCAAAAAGTTTTCACGGTCATTGAAATTAAACAATTAATACTGAACTGCAAATTAAAACACTCAAAGTGGAATTCTTGTAAATTTTAAACTTTTACAATATTAATCTCTTCCAGCTCAATAAAAATGATAAAAACAAAAAGGGCCTCTTCCAATTCCGAAAAACTTGCAAACCAAAATTTCCTCCCTTCCAACTCAATACAAATGGTAAAAATAAAAAAGGTTCCTCTTCCATTTCAGGAAAAAATTGAAAATAAAAAATTCTTCCCTTAAATTCAATTTAAATTTTAAATAGATTTTAAACTTTTACCATTATTGAAGATTAACAAATTTTTAATTTTTTAAATGCCGTTACCATGCAAGGTTTTCATTCAAAGATTTCTGGTTAAAAAAATAAATCTATGCTATGATTTTCAATGCTCTAAATTAAAACTAATCCTCCCTTTCAACTCACATTAGTTAAAATATATTTTTTTTAATATTCCCCTCTTCCAATTCAGTAAAAACAAATTGAAAACGAAAAGTTCCTTCCTACAACTCAATAAAAATGCTGAAAAGAAAAAATGGCTCTTCCAATTCAGAAAAAAATAAATAACCAAAATTATGTCCCTTCCAACTCTATAAACCTCTTAAAAATAAAAAGAAATTCGAAAAAAATGGGAAACCAACATTTCCTTCCTTCCTAGTCAATAAAAATTTTGAAAATAAGAAATTTCCCTCTGCCAATACAGAAAAAAAATTATAAAATGAAAAATGCTTCCCTTAAACTCAATTAAAATGTTAAACAGGAAAAAATGGTCTCTTCCAATTAAGAAATAAATCATCAAAATATCATCTATTCCAACTCAATAAAAATAATAAAAACAAAAAAGGGCCTCTTCCAATTCACAAAAATTTGAAAAACAAAATTTCCTCCCTTCCGACTCAATGAAAATTTAAAAAATAAAAATTATCCTTCCAATTCATAAAATATTAAAAGCCAAAATTTCCTCATTTTCAACTCGATAAAAAGCTTATAAATATAAAATGACCCTCTGCCAATTAAAAACAAAATTAAAAACAAAAATTCCCTTGTTTCAAACTCAAAAAAATGTTTAAAAATAACAAATTTTGGCCCCGTCCGTTCAATCAAAATGTTAAAAGAAATAATTGCCCTCGCCCAATTTAGAAAAAAAGTTGAAAATAAAAACTTTTCATCTTACAATTTGAAAGAAATTGAAAACAAAAATCTCATCCCTTTCCACTCAATAAAAATGTTAAATAGAAAAAATGGCCTCTTCCAATTCAGAAAAAAAATTTAAAATTCTTCCCACTTTTTCGGAACGACTTTACACAGCCTTTAAAGATAGGGTAAGGAGGGGCAGCGCCGACCGGTGGGGCAAAGGTAACTTTGCTTATAACATCGCTATTATTTAACAATTTTCATTCTACTTTGCATTAAATAAATCTGTTTTATTATAGAGATAGCGTTACTTACTGATATCTTGAAAATTGACGTTGTAAAAGAAAAATTATGCAGAAAAGAGTTTTGACAACGAAAGAATGGAAGATTCGCTGGCAGAAATGTAAAGTTTTCGACGTTAATGGCAATACTTACAGTATGAAAATTTGACATTTTGACAGATAAAACAATATCACATTATGTCATTATAATAATTGAACGTAATACAAGTCCAAAGTGTATTTAATATCGTAAATAATTGAGGCCTCACCAGTGGGGCAAGCCCGACCAAAATAATAGTTTACACGTGCTTAGGTTATAAACGTATCATAAGTTTGGTCGATAAGTCATCGGTAATGTAGAACAGCCACTTATCTTCTGGGCTACATGCAAGAAACTCTATTATATATTATTATTTTCAATCCGTCGGTAGAGCGGGTGTTCTGTACTGGTACGGTAGAAACCTTTGCGCGTACTCCGTCTCTAGTTGAATGTCAACTAATAAGAGGTTATATCACAGCTATCACTATTTTTATTAAAAATAACTTATTCTTCTTGCTGAATATGTTTAAAGGTAATTTTTCCAATACATAAAATACCACAGACGCGGAACATCATGTTTTCCACTCTTCAGATGTTTTGATTTTCATAAAAAGCTGCGGTTGGCTTTGCCCTCCGGTGTGGGGCAAAGCCGACGAAATACAGCTTGTCAGAAATAATTCAATTATTAAATCATTGTTTTATTCATATAATTGTTACTTATAGAATTATGATGTACAATAATGTAGGACTCGAAATGGGAAAAAAATGGATCAATTCCACATCTTATTAACTTTAAAAAAATCATTGACTGTTAACTGGTCGGCGCTGCCCCTCCTTACCCTACCAAATTTTCCATCCATCCATTCAATAAAAGTATTTAAAGAAAAAATTGTCCTCTTCCAATTCAGAAAAAAATTATGTTGTCCTTTCCAACTCTATAAAAATCTTAAAAATAAAAACTTTGCCTCTTCCAATTCAGAAGACAAATGTTAAAAATAAAAAATTTACCTCTGCCAATTGAGAAAAAAAAAAATTAACAAATTTTCCCTTAAACTCAATAAAAACGTTAAATAGAAAAAAATGGCCTCTTCCAATTCATAAAAAAAATTGCATCTCTTCCAACTCAATAAAAATTATAAAAACAAAAAAAGGCTGCCAATTCAGAAAAACTTGAAAACCCAAAATTTCATCCCTTCCTACTGAACAAAAATCATAAAAATAAAAAATTTCCGTCTGCCAATTCAGAAAAAAAATCTTTCCTTAACCTCAATAAAAATGTTAAATAGGAAAAATGGCCTCTTCCAATTCAGACAAAAATTAAAAATAAAAACTTGCCCTCTTCCAATTTAGAAAAAAAAATTAACAAATTTCCCCTTAAACTCAATAAAAACGTTAAATAGAAAAAAGTGTCCTCTTCCAATTCAGAAAAAAATAACAAAAATTGCATCTCTTCCAACTCAATAAAAATGATAAAAACAAAAAA
>CAKNYM010045624.1:28950-46409 GCA_932195095.1 Andricus curvator | reverse complement strand
AAAAATTGCATCTCTTCCAACTCAATAAAAATGATAAAAACAAAAAAGGCTTCCAATTCAGAAAAACTTCAAAACCAAAATTTCCTCCCTTCCAACACAATAAAAATCTTAAGAATAAAAAATTTCAGTCTGCCAATTCAGAAAAAAAATTCTTCCCTTAAACTCAACAAAAGTTTTAAATAGAAAAAATGGCCTCTTCCAATTCAGAAAAAAATAAAAAATTCTTCCCACTTTTTCGGGACGACTAGGCACAGCCTTAAAAGATACCAAATTTTTCCCCCATCCATTCAATAAAAGTTTTAAAAGAATAAATTGTCCTCTTCCAATTCAGAAAAAAATTGAAAATAAAAAGTTCTCCCTTTCAACTCAATAAAAAAATCAAAAGGAAAACATGGCTCTTTCAATTCAGAAAAAAAGACAAAATGTTGTCCTTTCCAACTTTATAAAAATCTTAAAAATAAAAACTTTCCCTCTTCCAATTTAGAAGACCAATGTTAAAAATAAAAAATTTCCCTCTGCCAATTCAGAAAAAAATTAAAAATAAAAAAATTTTCCCTTAAATTCAATAAAAAATTTTAATAGAAAAAAATGGCCTCTTTCAATTCAGAAAAAAAATAACCAAAATTTCATCTCTTCCAACTCAATAAAAATGTTAAAAATAAAAAATGTTCTCTTCCATTTCAGGAAAAAATTGAAAATAAAAAATTCTTACCTTAAATTCAATTTAAATTTTAAATAGAAAAAATGGCCTCTTCCAATTCAGAAAAAATAACCATAATTTCCTCTCTTCCAACTCAATAAAAAATTTAAAAAATAAAAATTATCCTTCTTCCAATTAATAAAATATTAAAAATCAAAATTTCCTCATTATCAGCTCGATAAAAAAGTTAAAAATATAAAATGACCCTCTACCAATACAACAAAAATTAAAAACTAAAATTTTCAAAGTTGAAATATTTCAAGTCGTGTCAAATAAATAATTCTTCAATTGTTATTTATACATCAAAATTCGAAATCGTCACCAACAAATTAACAATTTTCTAGATGGAAGAATTAAAACTGTAACATTCAAAGTTTAAAATTAGCACTCTCTAATTTTAACGATTCAAGGCTTTCTATTTCAAACAATTCAGTTTCAAAATGTTTAGTTTTAAAAATTAAATTTATTATTGCTCATTTTAAATGAAAATTCAAATATTGTTAAAATAAAATATTGCTCTTTTTAATTAAAAAATTTCAAAATTAAATGGGTTAAAAAGGAAATATTTGAGACCGAAACAATATTTGAATAGGATTTAAAATTAAATAAAAGCGTTTGATTAAGCGTTTATCAAGTTTCAATAAGACGTTTAAATTTGTTTAACAACTAAGGCTTTTGAATTGAAACACTTCAATTTTCAACGTTAATATCTGTAAATTGTTTAATTTTGAACAGATTAAAAATCGACTCGTAATTTATGTATAGAGTTGACAAACTTGAAAGGTTTTTATCAGAAATGTTCAAATTCAAACGCTTTTAATTTTCAATTGTTTAGGTATTCAAAACTGCATTTTAAAATTCATCAAATTGAAAATGTACGCTTAAAAATGAAGACCTGAAATGGAAAATTTCTACAGTAACAAGTTTTAGAATTACGCATTGTAAACTCCATGATTTCATAATTGAAAAATAAAAAATTTTGGTTCTAAAAATTGGTAAAATTCCCGTTAAAAAAATAAATTCACTGTCATTTCCAGTTTTCTACCAAATATATTTGCTAAAAAATGTGTATAACATTTTATGCATTTCTAGTTTTAAGCACTGTGAGTCCCTTTGTGCAAAATTAATTTTTGAAATTCCCCTCGAATTGAAATACATTTGTAAATCAGAATTTCAAATTTCTCTCAAGTGTAATTTTCTCATTCAACATTGTAGCTATTCCAAAATGAAACAACTGCAGTAAATTTTCTCTAAAAACCTGTCCCTTTATAAATAATAAATATTTGATGTAACGTCGTAATAAATATTTTATTTTTAACTAAACTAATTGGATATTTCACCTATTTTAGGGTGTCTACTAAAATCCTGGGAAACAAATTTTTCTCGTACTCTTAGATTACAAATGTAAGTTGCACTTTTAAATGAAAATTTATTCATTAAAATCCTTTTTATTCTATTTCTTATAGGTAAAACTAGTACTTTTAATTTACCTGTGAATGGTTAAATTACTGGACATAAAAAAACAACATCTGTTTATCAGAAATAATGGTTTTTTTCAGTTATTGCATAAATATCAAAAATATTAATTATCAACACCGATTAATTAAATGATTCTTGCTATTTTTTTCAAAATGTTCTTGGAAGCTTTGATCTTATTATAAATTTGTTTGAAGTTCCATTCAGAAGCTGCAAATAGGGTCCCATAGGGACCAAATCTTGAAAATAGGGTACTTTAGGGACCTTAACTGAATATAGGGTACAATAGGGGATATAGGGACCGGTCCGTGAGGCCTGTAATTTATTATTAATAAAGATAGAAAATACGATATTGTAAATCCTAATTCAAAATGCTCATAAATGCTCTTTAAATTCTCAAAGCACATTTCTCCGAGCACTTAAACTCTTTAGAACACTAATTGCACACTTGGAATAAAATTAAAATATTGATTAGGGTGTTTTTTCTTCCTTTCATCCGCGTCAATCCGCGTTCAATCCGCGTTGTCTGCGGTGGTTTTTAATTCGCGCAAGCGTATCGAATCTGATTTGAGTGGCGCGGGTTTTAAACTCTTGGAACGACTTTGAACTTCGGGAGCCCTCGGCGAACTCGGGAAAGCTGAGATCAATAAGAACGGTCCTGACTCGCATACAATTTAATGCTTGGTCCTCACAGGACCAAAACTCTCCGGCCGTTGGCTTCATCCCCTCCTGTAACTTCCCCGGAGTCCTGGAACTCGAAAACTAAAGAAAAACTTGTCTCCAAAGTCGATTTTCCTACCGCCAACTTAAAAACCTAAATATTTGCCAGTATTGCTACTAGTTTTCAAGCGGAAAACTTTCAGATTTTCCAGGATTACTCTTATTATTATTCTAGACAAATATTTATTGAATACCAAATGTTATAATTATGAGCTCTCCCTTTCAGAGACAGATATTTAATTTTGCCAACAAAATAGTTACATTTTCATCCAAAGAGATGAATTTTCAACTAAAATGATGAATCTTCGATCAAAAAAATTAATCTTTTACAAAGTAGTTAAACTTCTAACCAATTAGTTGAATTTACAACCAAAAAGATGAAGTCTCAACCCAGAAGATGAATTTTCTGGCAAAAAAATGAATTTTCAACAAAATAGTTACATTTTCAACCAAAGAGATGAATTTTTAACTAAAATTATGAATCTTCAACGAAAAAAAGTAAAATTTTAACAAAGTAGTTCAACTTTTAACCAAGCAGTTGAAT
Organism: Andricus curvator; assembly: GCA_932195095.1. Classification (NCBI taxonomy): domain Eukaryota; kingdom Metazoa; phylum Arthropoda; class Insecta; order Hymenoptera; family Cynipidae; genus Andricus; species Andricus curvator. Next base: position 42,969 of record CAKNYM010045624.1, on the reverse strand, counting down.
TTTCAACCAAAAAAGAATAATTCTCAACGAAAAATGTAATAGTTGATATTTCAACAGAAAAGGATATTTCTGATATTAATTAGGTGAATTTTTAACCACAGTTGAATTAAAAAAAAAAATCGTTTTCAATTTTCCCTTTAAAACCTTTAAAATTTAATTCATTACTTAAAGTCCTCTAGAAATTCGCTAAAATCTCTTGAAATCGTAAAAATACATTAAATTAATTAGAAATCATTTTAAATTCCTTGGATATAAATTAAATTAAAATTATTCATTAAATTTATCTAAAAAAAAATCGTTTAAATAAAATGAAGCGCGCGAAGAGCAACGTTCACCTACCTGGATTTTTATTTTATAATATTAAAAACACAATGTACTTAAAAACCCGTAACAATTTTTTTAATATTAAGAGTTATAATTTTTTTTAAATAAAATCTCTTGAAATACTTTGAAATCTTTCAAAATAACTTAAAATCTTTAAAATCCTTTGAATTTTGTATGTTCATATTCCTTGAAATTTTTGAATAATCCGAGTTGAAGAATTTGAAATTCAAAGCATACAATTTCAGGGCTCGGAACTGCTCAAGCTTCAAAAAATAGTAAAATAGTAGTATTCGCTGCGTTTTAACCTCGGTTTCAATTAATGTCGAGCAGGAGGTTGGACGGCAGGGTTTCTTCGATAAATTGCCAAACTCTTAATTTGCTCATGAAAATATTTTAAATAATTAATAAATCTTGGAAATTTGAAGAGCATAATAGAAAGAAGTCATCGGAACGATATTCTTAGTTAATTCTGTAAAAAATTCACCCTATTCGTCGAAAAATAACCAAATTCTTATTTTTTCATCAAATTTGTTTAAATAATTAATAATTCTTGTAAATTTACAAAGAAACATAGTTAACAGTCATCGGAAAGATATTCTTAGTTGACTCCGGAAACAAATTTTGTCTATTCCTTGACAAATGCCCAAACTCTGAATATGCTTATGAACATTGTTTAAATAATTAATAATTATTGTAAATGTGCAAAGTATCGTAGAAAATAGTTATTGAAAATACATTCTTTGTTCATTCTGGAAACAAATTGGGCCTATTCTTTCAGAAATACCCAAACTCTTAATTTTTTAATGAAAATTGTTCAAATAATTAATAAATCTTGTAAATTTCCAAAACAATACAGAAAAAAGGCATATGAAATATATTCTTATTTAATTCTGTTGAAATTGAGCCTGCTCCTTGAAAAACAGCCAAACTCTGAATATGTTTATAAAAATTGTTTGAATACATAGTAATTATTGTAAATTTGCAAAGTACCGTAGAAAAGAGTTATTGGAAATACATTCTTGGTGATCCCGTAAACAAACTGAGCCCATTCATTGAAAAATGGCTGAACTCTTAATTTGTTGAAATAATTAATAATTATTGTAAATTTGCAAAGCATCATAGAAAAAGTCATCGGAAAGATATTCTTGGTTAGTTCTGCAAAAAAATTGAGCCTATTTGTTTAAAAATAGCCAAATTCTGAATTTTGTATGAAAATTGTTTAAATTGTTAAAAATTATTGTAAATTTACAAAGAAACATAGAAAAGAGTCATCGGAAAGATATTCTTAGTTGACTCCGTAAACAAATTGTGCCTATTCTTTGAAAAATAGCCAAAATCTGAATATGTTTATGAAAATTGTTGAAATAATTATTGTATATTTGCAAAGTATCGTAGAAAATGGTTATTCGATTCACATTCTTTCTTGACACCCTGAACTAATTTATCCTATTCGTTGAGAAAAGGCCAAGCTCACAATTTTTTTATGAAAATTGTTTAAGTAATTAATAATTCTTGAAAATTTGCAAAGCATCATACAAAAAAGTCATCGGAATGATATTCTTAGTTAATTTTGTTAAAAAAGTGTAGCCTATTTGTTAAAAAATAGCCAAACTCTAAATTTTTTAATGAAAATTGTTTAAATTCTTATAAATTTACAAAGCAACATAAAAAAGAGTCATCAGAAAGACTTTGCATGGCATCATAGAAAAAAAGTAACCGGAAAGATATTCTTGGTTAATTCTGTACAAAAATTTAGCCTATTCGTTGAAAATAGCCAAAATCTGAATTTGTAAAGAAACATAGAAAAAGAGTCTTCGGAAAGACATACTTAATGGACTCCGTAAACAAATTGTGCCTATTCCTTGAAAAATAGCTAAACTCTGGATATTTTGATAAACATGTTTAAATAATTAATAATTATTGTAAATTTTCAAAGTACTGAATATAAATAGGAAAGAATTATCCGAAAAACATTTTTTATTGATTCCGTAAACAAATTGAGCCTACTCGTTGAAAAATGGTCAAACTCTTAATTTGTTTATCAACATTTTTTAAATAATAATTAATTCTTTGAAATTTGCAGAGCACTATAGAAAAATGTCACCGGAAAGATATTCTTATCTAATTTAAAAAAAATTGAGCCCATTCGTTGAAAAATAGCCAAACTCTAAATTTTGTTATCGAAATTGTTTAAATAATTAATAATTCTTGTAAATTTACAAAACATAGTAAAGAGTCATCGGAAAGACAATCTTAGTTGACTCCATAAACAAATTATTCTGAATGTGTCTATGAAAATTGTTTAAATAATTGATAATTATTATAAATTTTTAAAGTATCATAGGAAATAGGTATTTAAAAAAAAATTCTTGATTAATTCCGCAAACAAATTGAGCCTATTCTTTAAAAAATAGCCAAACTCCTGATTTGTTTATCAAAATTGTTTAAATAATGATTCATTCTTTGAAATTTGCAGAGCATTATAGCAAAAAGTCACTGGAAAGATATTCTTACTTAATTCTATTAAAAATGGAGCCTATTCGTTACAAAACAGCCAAAATCTCAGTTTTTAAATTGAAATTGTTTAAATAATTGAAAATTATTGTAAATTTACAAAGCAAAATAGTTAACAGTCATCGGAAAGATATTCTTAGTTGAATTCGTAAACAAATTGAGCCTATTCGTTGAAAAACAGCCAAACTCTGAATATGTTTATGAAAATTGTTTAAATAATTAATAATTATTGTAAATTTGCAAAGTAACATAGGAAAGACTTATTTTTAATACATTCTTTTTGGTTCTGTGAACGACCGGAGCCAATTCGTTAAATGTAATGATATGTTTAGGAAAATTGTTAAAATACTTAATAATTATTGTATATTTGCAAAGTATCGTAGAAAAGATTTATTGGAAATACATTCTTTCTTGATTCCCTAAACTAATTGATCCTATTGGTTGGAAAATGACCGGGCTCTTACTTTGGTCATGAAAATTGTTTAAATAATTAATAATTCTTGAAAATTTGCAAAGCATCATACAAAAAAGTAATTGGAAAGATATTCTTAGTTAATTCTGTAAAAAAAATTAGCATATTTCTTAAAAAATTGCCAAACTCTACCTATTTGTTAAAAAATAGTCAAACTTTAAATTTCTGTATGCAAATTGTTTAAATTATTATTAATTCTTGTAAATTTACAAAGCAACATAGAAAAGAGTCATCGGAAAGACATTCTTAGTTTATTCTGTAAACAAATTGAGCTTATTCGTTTATGGAAATTGTTTAAATAATTAATCATTCTTGTGAATTTACATAAGCAATATAGAAGATAGTCATCAGAAAGACTTTTCTTAGCATCATAGAAAAAAGTAATCTGAAAGATATTCTTACTTAATTCTGTAGAAAATTGAGCCTATTCGTTGAGAAATAGCCAAACTCTTAATTTTTTAATCAAAATTGTTCAAATAATTAATACAAATGAAAAAGATAAATTTTCACTAAAAAAAATTTCAACCAAATAGAAAAAAGTTATCTGTCAACCAAATAGTTTAATTTTCAACGAAAACAGGGGAATCTTCAACAGAAAAAGACGAATTTTCAACAAAATAAGTACATTTCTAACCAAAAAGATGAATTTTCAAATAAAATTATGTATCTTGAAACAAAAGGGTGATTTCCAATCAAGAAGGTTAATTTTCTGCCAAAAAAAGACGACTTTTAAACTAAAATTTCAACAAAAAAGATTTAAATTTAAATTTAAAAACTAGCAATTTTAGCTAAATTGCGATTTTTATAAGGATTCATAATAATTCAATTGATAGCCCTTTTTGTACATTTTACATACGAACTAATTATTATTTTATTGTTTTTCCCTAATTTTCCCGGCTTAAAAGTGCCAAATTTACTGAAAAAATTTGAATTTTTACATTTTTCACAAGTTTTTAAATAATACGATTAATTAATTAATTCATTTCGTTATTTCGGGCAAAAAATGCAACCAAAAGTAACCTTTTCATAAAATAAGCAACTTTTTAGTAACCGCAGTTCATAAAAGTAACTAAGTTACTAAAAAGTAACCTGTTCCGAGCCCTGTATATTTCAAAAGTTTATAAAAGCGAAATAGAGTTGTAATTAAAATTAATTAAAAATGTAATCATTTTATTTAAATTGCTTCGAAGCGAATTGGAAAAGCTGAAACGGAAAATAAATATGTTGATTCTGACTCCTTTTGATCTATAACAGGGTTTGCGAAAAACCCCTGACCAATTTTTTTCATATTCCCTGGCCATTAACATTCAAAGACCAGCATTTTAGTACTGTAACATTTTAAACCTAGAATCTTTTATAAACGAAATAAAACAATTTCAGATTAAAATGAAAAATTTCAAATTAATTTATATATTTAAATCAAAAAAGATGACTGGTCTACCATAAAAGATGAATTTTTAATCAAAGCACAAGAATTTAAAAAAAAATTAAAAAAAGCATTTTTTAGAAGACAGTTGAATTTTCAAAAAAAGAGATGAATTTTCAATAAAAAAAGGAACAAAAGAAATGACCGACCAAAAAGATGTCTTTTTAACAAAATTCTAGGATTTACAACAACAAAAAATTAATTTATAACCAAACGATTGCATTTACAACCAAATAATTGAATTTTAAAGCAAAAAAACAAACAAATTTTTAACAAAGTAATTGAACTTTTAACCAAATAGTTGAATTTTCAACCTAAAAAGATGAATTTTGAACCACATGGTCGAATTTTTAATAAAAAAAGATTAAACTTCTACAATAAAGAGTTGCATTTTCAACCACATAGTTAAATTTTCACGCTAAAAAGACGAATTTTTCAGACGACACTTGAATTTTCAACAAAAAGGTGAATTCTCAACAAAAAATATAATAGTTGATATTTCAACGCAAAAAAAACAACAAATTTTCAATAAAATAATTAAATCTTGAACCAAAGAGTGGAATTTTCAACAAAATAATTAAATTTTCAACAAAATAGTAGAATTTTTAACCAAATACTTGCATTTTCAACGAAATAACTGAATTTTTTAGAAGACAGTTGAATTTTCGACCCAAAAATGACTTTGTAACAAAACACTTAAAATTCCAACGAAAACTGTTGCATTTTCAAACAAACAGTTGAATTTTCAACAAAAAAGTTAATTTTCAATCAAGAATTGAATTTTCAACAACTAAATTAATTTTTACCAAAATAGTTGAACTTTATACTAAAAGAGATCAATTTTCAACAAAATAGTTAAACTTTTAACCAAATAGATGAATTTTTAACTTACAAAAAAATGAATTTTGAACCAAATGATCAACATTTTAATAGAAAAATATTAAACTTCAACCAAAAACAGTTGCATTTTCAACCATATAGTTCAATTTTCAAGTCAAAAACACGAATTTTTTAGATGAAACTTAAATTTTCAACAAAAGGACGAAGTATCAACAAAAAATGTTATAGTTGATATTTCAACCAAAAAAACAAAACAAAAATTCAATAAAATAGTTAAATTTTGAACCAAAGAGTGGAATTTTCAACAAAATGGTGGAATTTTTAACCAAATAGTTGCATTTCCAACAAAATAATTGAATTTTTTAGAATACAGTTGAATTTTTATCAACAAAAAAATGAATTCTTAATCCAAAACGACGAATTTTCAATCCAAATAGACGAATGTTCAAGAAAACAGTTGAATTTTTGACCAAACAGATGACTATATCAAAATATGTACGTAAACTTTCAACAAAATAATGAAATTTTCATCAAAAAAGTTGAATTTATAACCAAATACTTAGAATTTTCTACTTACAAAGATGAATTTTCAACAAACTAGTTGAATTTTAAAACAAAAAAGATTAAAATTCCATCAAAAACAGTTGCATTTTCAAACAACTGAAAAAAACAAAACGTAACATTTTTAACAAAAAAGTTAATTTTCAATCAAGAATTGAATTTTCAACAACGAAATTAATTTTTCCCAAATAGTTGCATTCACAACCAAATAGTTGAACTTTAAACTAAAAGAGATACATTTTCAACAAAATTGTTGAACTTTTAACCAAATAGTTGAATTTTCAACTTACAAAGATGAATTTTGAACCAACTAATCAAATTTTAAAACAAAACAGACTTAAATACCATCAAAAAGAGTTGCATTTTCAAACAAATAGTTGAATTTTCAAAAAAAAAGTTTATTTTCAACAACTAAATTAATTTTTACCCAAATAGTTGAACTTTAAACTAAAAAAAGAGATAAATTTTCAACAAAACAGTTTAACTTTCGACCAAAGAGATGATTTTTTAACAAAATACTTAAAATTTCAACAAAATAATTAAATTTTCATCCAAATAGACAAGTTTTTAACCAAATACTTGGAATTTTCTACCTAGAAAGATGAATTTTCAATCAACTAATCGAATTTTAAAATAAAAAGGATTAAAATTCCATCAAAAACAGTTGCGTTTTAAAAAAAAAAGTTGAATGTTAAAGCTTGAAAGTCGACTGTTTTAAAAACAGTTGACGTTTAATCCCGAAAATATGAATTTCCAACAAAAAAGTTAATTTTCAATCAAGAAAGATCAATTCTCAACCAAATAGTTGAGCTTTTAACCAAATAGTTGAATCTTTAACTTACAAACATTAATTTTCCACCAAATTGTCGATTTTTTATTAAAAAAATATTAAACTTCAACCAAAACCAGTTGCATTTTCAACCATAAAGTTACATTTTCAAGCCAAAACAACGAATTTTCAACAAAATAGATCAATTTTGAATTAAAGAGTTGAATTTTCAACAAAATAATCAAATTTTCAACAAAATAGAGAAATTCTTAAACAAACGGTTGAAATCTTCAACCTATAAAGACGAATTCTCAAAAAAATGTAATATTTACACTTTTACAAAAGAAGAAAGATGACATTTCTAGAAAAAGCAATGAATTTCAAAACTAAAAGGACAAATTTTCATCCAAGAAGATTAATTTTATAAAAAAAAAAAATTTCAACAAAACACATTAATTTTAAGACATATAGTTTAATTTTTAACTGAAGATACATTTTCAATAATAAAATTAATTCTAAAAAAAAAAAAAATTTTTTTTAGCAAAATAGTCTAATTTTCAACCAACGAGATGAATTTTTAACATATAAAGATTTTCTAGTCAAGAAAGAAAAAATTTCATCCAAATGGTTGAACTCTCAAGCCAAAAGACGAATTTTCTGTTAAACAGTTGAATTTTCAACGAAAAAGTTCATTTTCAATCAAACCGTTGAAAAGTTGCATTTCCAGTTAACAAAAAAAATTAATTTTAAACCAAAAAAAAAATGATTATTAAGAAAATAGTAAAATTTTGAACCAACGAGATTAAGCTTTAGGCAAAAAATAAATGTTTAACAAAGTAGTTCAACTTTTACCCAAGTTAGCTGAATTTTGAATTAAAAAAGATCCATTTTCAACAAAATAGTTAAACTTTCAACCAAAGAAATGAATTTTGAACTAGCAAAATGATGAGTCTTCAACTGGAATAGTTAAATTTTCAGTTTACATATTTAATTGAAAAAAAAAACGAATTATCAACCAAAGCGATGAATTTTCAAAGAAACAATGTTTTTTTTAACTGGTTGAACCTTCAAGGAAATAGTTTAATTTCCAAACAAAAAATATGAATGTTTAAAGAATAATCTAACAAAATAGTTGAATCCTCAACCAAAGGAGACTAATAATTTTCAACCAAACATTTTCTGCCAAAATAGTTGAATTTTCAACCCAAAAATACGAATTTTGAACAAAACTGTTGAATTTTCAACCCAATAATAAAATTTTTAAATAAAAATATAATATATCAATGTGGCCGCAAAACTTCGTTTTCGAAATTCCCTATTTTTTTCCTGACTTTTACAAGATTTTTTTTCAAACTCGCTAATTTTCCCGGACCAATAAAATTCCCTAACATTTCCCTGAATTCCAGATTTTCCCTGACCTACGACGAGACTGTTCTGATTCCCTTCGATCGATAAATTAAAAAATGTTCTGACTTTATGAAAATTCTGATAATATTTAACACTGCAGTATTCATCTGGCTCTGCGAAATAATTACTCAAATAGACTTATTTAATGAGGATAATATAGTCTGATTTATTGAACATTAGCTAAAATGTGAGGCTACATCATCAGTAGGAATGTATCTCCCCCACACTGTCACCAATTACGATATTTGTGTTATACGTTCTCTTCCATAGTCATCATATAATTAAAAACAATCTTTATCAGATTATTGACCTTAATAAAAAAAGTCGAATTTAATGTTTAGCCGAATAAAAGAATAATGGGTCTTCAGTGTACATTCCTACAAGTTGGAACCCCAAAATTTGAAAAAGATTATTCAAATTGTTATTAATTTTCCGAATTTCCCCTTGCTATTAAATTGGGTTTATTGCAAAAAATAGTAGAATATTATGGTAGGAAGTCTAATTCAAAAACATTGACCAACTATCATCTATAACTCTATAATTTCCTCCCCTTCGCATGTTGCGAATACTACATGTATACATTATTTAAGCTCATCGATATTGGTTCGAAAATGAATAATATCAAACCTTTAGAGTGGAATGATACAATGCAATAAATTTGTATAGAATTTATTTTTTACTGAAATTCTAATAATAGAAATAAGAAAGAAATAGAAACAGAAGAAATAGAAATAAACAATTTAAAAATCCATTATAAAACAAATTTTTTATTATTAATTTTAAAGATTTGTTTAAACAATAATTCATCCAAATAAAACAATTTAAGATTAGGTCCAATTTTGCAAAAAGGAGAATATTTCGAATGGAATGAAAAGGAATTGAACGTATATCATTTCTAAATAAAAACGCTTAAAATTGAATAATTTGAAACTATGTAAACGTTTTTGAAATTGAAAAATTTTAATCAGAAAAAGGTTAAGCTTCAATCCAAGAGTTGCATTTTCAACCAAATTGTTAAATTTCAAGTTAAAAGATGAATTTTCAACAAAAGAGTTAAATTTTCAACAAAATACTTGAATTTTTAACTAAAAAGAAGAATTTGCCATACAAAATATAAAAGATGATATTTCAACCAAAAAAGATTGAATTTCAAAAAAAAAAATTGAATTTTCCAACCAAAAAGACGAATTCTCAACAGATAAAAGTTTTTCAGACAAGAAGAAAACAGTTTTCATCTAAATTTTGAAACTATGTATTGAATTTTTAGTTTAAAAAAAATTAATTTTAAACCAAAAAAACTAATTTCAACCAAGGAAATGAAACTTTACCAAAATAGTTCAACTGTCACCCAATTATCTGAATTTTCAATTAAAAAAGATAAATTTTCAACAAAATAGTTAAACTTCCAGTTTAAAAAATTAATTTTCAACCAAAAAGAAAACGAATTTTCAACCAAAGAGATGAACTTTCAACAAAATAATTAGATTTTCAACAAAATAGTTAAATTTTCAACAAAATAGTTAAGTTTTCATCAAAATATTTAAATTTTCAATAAAAAATGTGAAAGTTCATATTTCAACTAAAAAAGATGGAATTTCTACAAAAAAATATTGAATTTTAAAACCAAAAAGACGAATTTTCAATCAAATAGCAGAATTTTCAACTATAAAAGGTAAATTATCCACCAAAAGTGAAAAAGTTAATCTTTTCGTAAAAAAATAATTTAACAAAAAATTCAACAAAATAGTCAAATTTCCAATCAGAGATGAATTTTCAAGTAAAATGATCAATTTTCCAACAAAAAAAACGAATTCTCAACAAATAAAGGGTTTTCAGTCAAGAAGAAAAAAGTTTTAATCTAAATTTTGAAACCATGTATTGAATTTTTAGTTTAAAAAAAATTAATTTTAAACCAAAAAAACTAATTTTTAACCAAAGAAATTACACTTTACCAGAAAAAAAAAGAAATTTAACAAAGTAGTCCAACTTTGACCCAAGTATCTGAATTTTCAATTAAAAAAGATAAATTTTTAATGAAATAGTTAAACTTTCAGTTTAAAAAATTAATTTTCAACCAAAAAGAAAACGAATTTGAAACCAAGAAGATGAATTTTCAACAAAATAATTAAATTTTCAACTAAATAATTAAAAATTTCAACAAAATAATTAAATTTTCAACAAAACAGTTAAATTTTCAACCAAAAAAGATGGAATTTATACAAAAAATTTAATTTTTGAACCAAAGAGACGAATTTTCAAACAAATAAAGGTTTGTTAGCCAAGAAAAAAATGTTCATCCAAATTTTGAAACTATTGAATTTTTAGTTTAAAAAAATTAATTTTAAACCAGAAAAACTAATTTTTAACCAAACAAATGAAGCTTTTCCAAAAAAAAAAGAAATTCAACGAAGTAGTTCAACTTTTACCCAAGTATCTGAATTTTCAAATGAAAAAGATAAATTTTCAACAAAATAGTTAAACTTTCAGTTTAAAAAGTTAATTTTCAACCAAAAAGAAAACGAATTTTCAACCAAAGAGATGAATTTTCAACTAAAATTATTAATTGTCCAACCAAAAAGACTAATTCTCAACAAATAAAGGTTTTTCAGTCAAGAAGAAAAAAATTTCCATTCAAATTTTGAAACTATTGAATTTTTAGTTTAAAAAAAAATGTAATTTAAACCAAAAAAGAAACTAATTTTTAACCAAAGAAATGAAGCTTTACCAAAAAAAAAAATAAATTTAACAAGGTAGTTCAAATTTCACCCAATTATTTGAATTTTCAATTAAAAAATATAAATTTTCAACAAAATAGTTAAACTTTCAGATTAAAAAATTAATTTTCAAAAAAAAGAAAACGAATTTTCAACCAAAGAGATGAATTTTTAACTAAAATGATGAATTTTCAAAGAAAAATACGAATTTTAAAACAAAATAATTGAATCCTCGATCAAAAAAGATTAATTTTCAACCAAGATTATCTGCCAAAATGGTTACATTTTCAACGGAAAACTTGTCAATTGCCTTGAAAATTGAATTATTAAAAAAAAACGTTCGAAACCTTTTTATACTTCAAATCTTTAAAGTTTAAATTATTTAAAGTAAATTTAAATCGATTAAAAATTAAAAATGTTCAAATAGTTAAATATACTTTTTCAAACTGCCACCATTTTAATTTTAATTGCAAAATTGAAACTTATGAAAGGAATACATTGAAAATTTAGCGTTCCAAATGAAAATTTTAAACTCTAAAATTCTGACCATTCAAAATTAAAGAAGTCATTCATTTAGAATCATTATTCAATCTTTAAATTTTCCAATCAAATATTTTTCAATTTTAAATCATTCATTTTTGAAAATCTTCAACTAAAAATCGGACAATTTTAAGTATTACATTGAAAATTGGAAACTAAAAATTGAGACTAAAAAAATAATAAAAAACAGAATTGCTAACGATTCCAATCTTTGAAATTGCACAATTTTAAGCATTTTAAATCAATTTTTTTTTTAAGTTGAATTTTGAAATGTTCAATATTTTTCAATTTGAGAAATTATTGTCTTAATTTTGCATTTTTTAGAATTTATTCTGAATGCAATAATTTCAAAATTGTTTAATCGAAAATCCTTTAAACTTCAATTTAATATTCTACGATTTCGAAAATGTTCAAAAATCAGACATCTGTTACGTTTAAAACTAACTAAAATGAAAATCAAACAATTTAGAATATTTAAACCTAAAATTATCGAATTTAAAACTATAGAGACTTTTAATATGAAATTTTGTAATTTTAAATTATTTAATGGTGAAATTGTTCTGACATTTTTAATATTTGAAAAAAATATATGTTTCAAACCAAAGATTTTCGAATTTAAGCTTTTGAAGCAAAAAATCTTTAATTTCGAGGCCTCAAAAATTAAACTGTTTTAGAATTGCGAATTAAAAAATATAATTCTTAATTGAAATGGCAGAAATTTTAAAGAAGATAAAAATATTAATTATAAGTATCATTTCATACATTAAAAGTGACTGGATAGATTTTTTTTCTAAAAGATGTTATTTCTGACCCAAAAAAAAAACGGTAATTTTCAACGTTAAAAATTGAAGAATTTTAAATATTGTGAAACTTTCAAAGTGAATGAATTCAAACTTGAAGCGTTAAAAATTAAACAATTCTAAAAACAGACGCATAATAAATAATAAACTGTCACATCGACAAGCCAGAAAAAGACACCAGACAAAAAAACAGGCGAAAACGGTACGATAAAATAATTATACTTCGACAAAAAGTAATGCAGATAAGAAACCTGAGCTATATGATAAGAAACTTTTTATAAATTTTATTATAAAAATTATTCCATAGTGCATTATTCAAACAAATTAATTTATAATAATTCATTAATATATTTTGTTGATTAAATAATAAATAATTACATTATTTAAATTGTTTTATTAACGTAATAATTAAGAAGGAAGTTTATTCAATAAAAAAATCAGGAACCAATCATAGAAAAGATAAATATTGATAATTTATAATCACTATTTGCTTTTGAAAGATTTTAATAATTAAATAAATTATAAGATAAATTCATAAAACGTTTCTGATGATAAAGTTATTAATAAACTGACTTAAATATAACTGAAAGCTTCCGTAGATTATTATGTAGATAATAACAGAATTGTTATTATCGGAATAGACAAACAGTAAAGAGTTTATGATCGCAAAATGCAACAAGTAAAGGAAATGAAAGAATCATAATTTTTTATAGGCTAAAGCTTCATAAAGCTGAGAGAAGTCTAGTTTTGTAAGTTGAGAATCACTGAACCGGAGTGAACCAAACTTGTTTGGTATCGATGTTATTCAGAACTTTTCGACATAATGAAGTTTCCTCCACTGTTAAGATTCGTATTGTTTATTCGATTTAAAACTGGAATAAAATTAAACAATTATAATAACAAAATAAAAGATGTTACATTGTTGCTCACATTGTTATTTGAAGAATTTTTGTAAACAAAATAAATTTATCTTTTATTTTATTATTATAATTGTTTTAATTTCATTCCAGTTTTAAATCGAATAAACATTACTATTTTGTTCATTTTTTTTTTTAAATTAATATTTTGCTACTAAAAATCTAACTTTTCCACGTTTAGTTGATAATTTATCTTTTTAGTTGAAAATTCAGCTATTTGTTTGAAAATTCGTTTTCTTTTTGGTTGAAAATTAATTTTTTAAATTTATCTTTTTCAATTGAAAATTCAGATACTTAGATGAAATTTGAACTACTTTGTTATATTTCTTTTTCTTGTTTGTAAAGCGTCATTTCTCTGGTTAAAATTTAGTTTTTCTTTGTTTCAAATTAATTTTTTGGAAAATTGATCTACTAAAAATCTAACTTTTTCACGTTTAGTTGATAATTTATCTTTTTAGTTGAAAATTCAGCTATTCGTTTGAAAATTCATGTCTGTTGAAAATTCGTGGTTTTGGTTTCAAAATTCAATTTTTTTTTGGTAGAAATTCCATCTTTTTTTGGTTGAAATATCAACTATTTACGTTTTTTATTTAGAATTCTTTTTTGTGGTTGAAAGTTCAACTATTCTGTTGAAAATTTAATTATTTTGTTAAAAATTTAACTATTTTGTTGAAAATTGATCTTTTTTAATTGAAAATTCAGATACTTGGGTGAAAGTTGAACTACTTTGTTATA
>CAKNYM010045624.1:13101-26476 GCA_932195095.1 Andricus curvator | reverse complement strand
CTCTGTAGACATTTTTTTGCTTGAAAATTTAACATTTTGTTGAAAATGTATCTTTCTTTGGTAAAAAATCAATCTTTTTGGTTAAAAATTCAACTATTTGGTTCAAAATTCGTCTTTTCTGGTAAAAAATAATACTTCTTGGCTAAAAATTCAACTATTTCGTTAAAAATTTTTTTTTTTAAATTAATCATTTTTGGTAGAAAATTGAACTATTTCGTTAAAAATTCAACTGTTTTGTAGAAAGCCCATATTTTTGGTTAAAAATGCAGCTGGTTGATTGAAAATTAATCTGTTTCAGTTGAGGATTCAAGTATTTTGTTGAAAATTCATTTTTGTTGGTTAAATGCAACTGTTTTTTTTTATTTTAAATAGAAATATCTTTGTTGAAATATCAACAAGTATGTTGAAAATTCGTCTATTTATGGTGAAAAATTAATCTTCTTGGTTGAAAATTCAAATATTTATTTCAAAATGTATGTATTTTGTTGAGAATTTATCTTTTTTGGTAGAAAATTTAAGTAATTTGGTTTAAAATTCAACTGTTTTGTAGAAAGCTCATTTTTTTGGTTAAAATGGGAACTGTTTGGTAGAAAATAATTCTGTTTTGGTTGAAGATTCAACTATTTTGTTAGAAATTCGTTTTTTTTAAACTTAACTCTATTAACTATTTACTTTTTTGTTAAAAATTCGTATTCTCACAATTGTCAGTAAAGTAGTGTCATGTCATCGCTCAAAAAAGTGTCAAATAGTGTCAATAGTATGGCGAGTGCGAGGTATGAACCTCGCGCTCTCTTGCAAGCTCGTCGCGATCAATGTCTTCCGACAAGCGTCATGAATGCGACAAACTTAGAAAAAGAAGAGGAAAAGCCAGAAATCGAAGTAGGACTTAGAGGAACTTATTAGTCTTTAAGAGCGCATCATTATTTATTTATAACTGGATGCTGGCATGGATATATCTAAAGATGCAAACTGCAAAGTCGGCACTGAAGTTTTCTGAATTATCCAAGTAATGCAACGCGTGTTTGACCTTGTTATAGACACCGGAATGAAGTTATAACACTGCCATTTCCTCTGCGGACGACATAAAATCGGCATTATCATGATTTGATCTGTATCAGTATATCAGGTTTCATTATTATCCAAGCTATGTAAGACAACTCTAAGTTCACTGCAGGGAAAAAGCTAAAAATAACGGCGGAAAAGCGAATAGTTTCTCTTCGCTTCTCTCGATAAATAAGACAAGACTTTTCGTATTTTGTCGCACAGGCGAGAAAAAGATTTTTAAATACTGGTTTCCGCAAATTTTTAAATAAATTTCTTTTCTGACAGACCAGGGTTGCTACAAAATCCCAGTTTCGAAATTCCCTCACTTTCCCTGACTTTTCCCTGACCAAGTTTTCATTTTCCCTGACCGTTCTAATTTTTTTAAAATATAAAAACAATCTTAAACCTATCAACAATGTTGATGCAAAAAAAAAAGGTTTGTTTCTATATTTATTTTAAACAATTTCAGTGACAACAATCATACAGAATTAGTAAGGGGTCATACACAAATTACGTAAGAACATACTTTAAATACATGAATTTTCAGAGTTTTCAACTCAAAAAGATAAATTTTGAACCAAAAATGGAAGAATTACATTTTCAGTTAAAACAATTAATTTTCAACCGCGAAAAAAGAATTTTAAAGTAAATAGTTGATTGAACAAAAAGTGTAACAGTTGATATTGCTATCAAAAAATATTTTAATTTTCAATCAAAAACAGCTGAACTAAAACAAAAAATACAACATTTTTCAACTTCAACAGACTAATTTTTTAAACCAAAAAGACGAATTTTAAACGAAAGAGTTGAATTTTATACCAAGAAAGACTTATCAGCCAATAAAGAAAAAGATCTCATTCAAAATGTTGAATTTTCAAGACAAAAATACGAATTTCCTGAAAAAAGTAAAGTTTTCAACCAGAAAATACGAATTTTTAACAAAAAGAAATTGAATTTCAACCCAAACATATAGATTTTCTACTAAAATTTCAAGCAAAAATAGAATAGTTGCATTTTCAGTTTTAAAAAGTAATGTTAAATAAGAAGAAACGATTTTTTAACAAAATAGTTCAATTGTCAACAAAGAAAATTAATTTTTAACTAAAATGATGGATCTTCAAACAAACAAAAATTAATTTTCAACCAAATAGTTGAATTTTATACTCAAAAGATGAATTTTCTACCAAAAGACACATTTCAACAAAAAAAAGAGCAGTTAAATTTTCTGTTAGAAAAAAAAATTTTAACAAAAAAATGAATTTTCAACTAAAAAAGATCAATTTTCAAGCAAAAACTGAATTGTTATATCTTCATTGAAAAAAAAAAATCAACTAAAAGAAATCGAATTTTCAACAAAACAGTTAAATTTCGAACCACAGTGATGAATCTTCGTTTAAGAAAAAATGAATTTTCAACAAAAAGTGTAATAGTTGATATTTCGACCAAAAAATATTTTAATTTTCTGTCAAAAAAAGTTGAATTAAACAAATAAAAATGTTTGTTCAACAAATTAGTTAAATCCTCCAACAAAATAAACTATTTTCAAACCAAAAAGAAGAATTTTCAACAAAAAGTGTAATAGTTGATATTTTCACCAAGAAATATTTTAATTTTCAATAAAAAAACAGTTGAATTAAACCAAAAAATACAAATTTTAAATAAATTAAATGAATCCTCAAACAAAACAGACTAATTTTCAAACCAAAAAGAGGAATTTCTGGAAAAAATTAAGTTTTCAACCCAAAAATATGAATTTTCAACAAAAAAAGTTGAATTTTCAACCCAAGCATATCACTTTTCTACCGAAATATTTGAAATTTTAACCAAAAAAAACGAGTTTTCAACAAAATAAATAAACTTTCAAATAAAAAAGATAAATTTTTAAGCAAAAATGAAATAGTTACATTTTTAGTTAAAAAAATTAATTTTTAACTGAAAAAAAAAGAATTTCAAACAAAATAGTTAAATTTTGAACCAAAGGAATGATTTGTTAACAGAAATGTTAACAAATGTTCAGCCCTAAAACTGAATTTTCCACCAAAAAAGACACATTTTCAAAAGACAATAGTAAAAATTATAGAAATAACAAATAATATTAAAATTATAATAAAATAGATTTTTTGTGTCTATTATTATACATTCTAATATATTATATATTCTTATATAAATCTGTTAGAAAAAATGTTCAACTGAAAAAAGGAATTTGCAACCAAATATTTGTGCCCTCAACAAATAAAAATTTTAGTTGAATTATCAACCAAAATTATGAATCTTCGATTTCAAAAAATGAATCAACAGAAAGTGTAATAGTTGAAATTTAGATCGGAAAATACAAATTTTCAACAAATTAGTTGAGTCCTCAACCAAAACAGACAATTTTGAGACCAAGAAGAAGTATTTTCAACGAAAGAGTTGAATTTTCAACGAAGAAAGATTTTTCAGTCAATGAAGAGAAAAAACCTCAGCGTAAATTTTGAATTTTCAAGCCAAAAACACGAATTTCCTGCAAAAAATTTGAGTTTTTAACCCAAAAATATGAATTTTTAACTAAAAAAAAACGAATTTTCAACAAAATAAATAAATTTTCAACTAAAAAAGATAAATTTTCAAGCAAAAATGAAATAGTTACATTATCAGTTAAAAAAATTAATTTGCAACTGAAAAAAAGAATTTTCAACAAAATGGGCCTTTTTTCAACCAACAAGATGATTTGTTAACACAAATGTTTAATCTTAAACCAAAAAAAAAGAATTTTTAACTCAAGAGATGAATTTTCCACCAAAGAAGACAAATTTTCAATAAAATATAGAATAGTCAAATTGTCCGTTACAAAAAAAAGTTTCATTAAAAAAAAGAAGAATTTTCAACGAGAGTTGAATTGTCAACGAAGAAAGATTTTTCAGTCAATGAAGAAAAAAAATGTCACCCAAAATGTTGAATTTTCAAGCCAAAAAGACGAATTTCATGCAAAACAGTTCAGTTTTCAACCCAAAAATATGAATTTTTAACGAAAATTAATCAATTTTCGACCGAATACATAAATTTTAAACTAAAAAAGATAAATTCTAAAACAAAAATGGAATAGTTACATTTCAATTTGAAAAAATTAATTTTTAACTAAAAAACGAGTTTTCAACAAAATAATTAAATTTCCAACCAACCAAATAAATAATTTTTTTACTAAAATGATGAATTGCCAACCAAAAAAAATGAATTTTCTAAAATATAGTTAAATTTTTAACCAAAGAAATTAATTTTTAACCAAAAAGACTACATTTTTATCAAAAAGATCAATTTTCCAAAAAAATGGAATACTTAAATTTTCAACCAAAAAGATAAATTTTCAACCCAGAAGATTAATTTTCTACAAAAAAACATTAATTTTTAACAAAATACGTGAATTATCAGCCAAAGAAATGAATTTTCAACCAAAAAGATGAATTTTTCACAAAGCAGTTCCACTTTTTACTAAGCAGTTAAATTTTCAACCAAAAACAAATTAATTTTCAACCAAACAGATGCAACTTTTACACAAAAAATGGAATTTCTACCAAAACAGATGAATTTTCAACCCAAAAAGACGAATTTTCAACCCAAAGAATTACTTTCAAATAAAATGTTTGAATTTCGAATGAAATAATAAAATTACTTCAACATCAATTTATCGAAAATTCACTGACTCAGTCAGGTTTTCCCTGACTTTCCCTGACCAGTAGCAACCCTGATAAACGGAACGTTTGAATACTATTTAAAATTCCTTTTCATATATTCTTGATTCTTATAAATAAAAAACGAAATTAATAAAAATCTCACCTGTCGCCTTCCCAGGGAAACAATGTATAATTGTATCTGTTGAATCTGTTCGAGTATATTCGAGTTCTATAAAAAAAACATACAGTTTACAGAACTCTGCAAATGTATTTGATATCTAGATAAAGTATACTTACGTTTGGCTCATCTTTTAACTTTTCCACACAGATCTGCAATGAGAAAAAAAATTTAATTGAGAATCTGATACTTCTTGTGAATATTATCAACGAATTTGAAATTCCAACTTAAAAAAGTCGCCTAGAATTCTATTGCAATGATACAACGATATTCACTGGAAAAGTTTCTTAAACAGATTACGAGTTTCAGGTTGAAAGTAGTTCACAATGTCATCACACGCAGTCCCGTAACCTTCTTAGATTTTGAACGATATTTCCTAAACAAAAATTTTATAAATCCACCCTTTTTATATTTCGCTTTTCCTACAGAAAAAAGTTCAAAATTCCGTTCGAAAAAATCATGTTAAACGTAGAACTTTAGTATTTTTTTGGTATTCTAATTAGTAAATCATTCTCAGATATCATTTTTTATCTTTTTATCATTAGTGATTCATTAATGATTAATTATTGAAGAGTAATTACAAAAAATTATTTTTAATCTGTTATTATGACAGTTTAATTATAATTGCATGTGTTTATAATGGTTTTTTGTAATAAATCTACAATAATTAATCAATAATCAATCGCTAATACCAAATAAATTAAAAACTATATTTTAATTTTTTGGTCAAACTTTTCAAAAATCTACATTTTGTTTGAAAATTTTTGAAATCAAAACCAATTTTGAATTCTTTTTTACTCTTTTCAAAACGTATCTTTAAAAAAACTTATCTCTTGAACTAACTCGGATTTTTTTTTTACAATTTTACTAATCTTGCAAAATTGATAAATTTAGCTTTAAAAACTTTTATATTCTTTTCCGAAATTTCAGGAAATCATTTGAAATGCTCTGAAATATTTGTTTTCCTGTTAGAATTCATTTTTCAAAATAAAAAATCATGATATTATCCCTTGAATCTTAAGAAAACTTTTTTATTCTCTTGAAACTTTGCAACATTCTTTAAACACTTCTAAATTTTGTTTCGAAATCTTTAAAAATCCACATTTGGTTAAAAATTTTTAGAGATCTTTTCAAATTATTTTTGAAAAAACCAACATAATAGTTGAATCTTCAACCAAAAAAAGATTATTTTTCAAGCAGTTGCATTTTTAACAAAAAAGGTGAATCTGCATTACGAAAAATTAATTTTTAAGAAAAAAGGTGAATCTGCATTACGAAAAATTAATTTTTAACAAATTAAATCATGGGAACCAAATGTGGATCGGACTTGAGAAAAATTGTGTTTCAAAGGACAATTTTAATCAAAAATTAATTTCTTTTGCAGAAAATGTAAGACTGATCCTTTAATATGCAAAATACGAACTGTCGAATTTCAAAAAACTTTTTTATCAGTTTGAGAAAATTTTTTGTCAAGGTATGATTTTGATCCACATTTAGATCCAGGGTCCAAATGTGGATCAGTCTCAGAAAAGATTCAAACCCAGCGCTTCATCCAAAAGTGGACATTCGCAAATAAGTTTGAGCATTAATATTATAGTTATATATTATAAATGAATAATATCATATTCGATATTTCAACTAAAAAAGATTTTACTTTTAAATCCAAAAGAGTTCAATTCATCCAAAAAAGGCGAAGTTGAATTTTCAATCCAAATGTATGAGTTGTGAACAAAAAATAAAATAATTTAAACCAAGTAACTGAATTTTCTACCAAAAAGATAAATTTTGTAACCAAAAATATTAATTTTCTACCAAAAAAAGACGATTTTTCAACATAATACATGAATTTTAAACTAAAAAAGATCAATTTTCAACCAAAAATGGAATAGTTAAATTTTTAGTTAAAAAACTAATTTTCAAACAACAACAAAACTAATTTTCAACAAAATTGTTAAATTCTCAACCAAAAAAAATTAATTTCAAACAAATTACAGATGAATTTAACCAGAAAAGAAGAATTTTCAACAAAATAGTTAAAACTTGAACCCAAAAATTGCATTTTTAAACGAAAAGATGAGATTCCTATACCAGAACAAAAATTTTCGAACATATTTTAAACTGACTTGAACTATTCTTAAAATTTTTTAAATTGTCTTAAAATTGTCTTAAAATAATCCATATTTTTTTAGAAATTTTTTCAAATTTTCTTTAAAAATTGATTTTTTTAAATAAAAAATCATTTATCATTTTCCCAGGAATATAAGGAACATTTTTTTCACAGCTTAAAAAATTTCATAAAAACTTTCGAAATCTTTAAAAACCTACATTTTGTTAAAAATTTTTGTAATTTTTTAATTATTTTTTTATCTTTTCAAAACTTCTACACCTCTTAAATATCTGTTAAAATTATTCGGATTTTACCTAAAATTTAAACAAAATTTGCATAAATTTCTGAAGCTTCCAAATATCTTTTTAAATTATTGTAATAAAATTTTCCTAAGATTAAAAAAAATGCAGAATTAGAAAAATTACTTTAAAATCTTCCAAATTCTTTTTCTGATAATTTTAGGAAAGGTTTTCAAATATTCTATTAAAATTAATATTTCAAAATAAAAAATCACTTAAAATTGGCTGTGTTTCGTCGTCCCGAAAAATTGGGGAGTTGAAAAGGACTAGGACAAATTTTGTTTTCTCTTCAAACCCTTCAAAATTCTTAAAAACCTTCGAAATCGTCAAAAAAATTACATTTTGTTTTACATTTTTTGAAATATTTTCAAATTATTTTTGAATTTGTTCAAAACTTCTAAACCTTCCTTCTAAAATATTTAAAAAAATGTTGTATTTTTTTAAATTACAAAAATTGTATAGTTAGAAAAGTTGCTTTAAAATTTTCCGAATTTTTTTCTACAATTTTGACAATCTTTTAAAATTCTCTTCAAACCCTTCCAAATTCATTAAAACCTTCGAAATCTTCAGAAACTTACATTTTGTTTCACATTTTCGAAAATATTTTCAAATTTTAAATTATTTTTGAAGCTTTGAAAAAATTTTATCTTTATAAATAAATATCTTTTAAAATCAATAGAATTTTTCCTAAAATTTTTTTTAAAATGTGCTTAAATTTCTAAAATTTCTGTCTTTTAAAATGATGGTATTTTCCCTAAAATTGAAAAAAAAAGAATCGCCTAATTAGAAAAACTACTTTAAAATCTTCCAAATTCATTTTCTGACAATTTTCGAAATGTTTTTCAAATATTCTCTTATAATTAATTTTTCAAAACAAAAAATCACTTAAAATTTCCCCAGAAATCTTGAAAAAAAAATTTTATTTTCTTACAAACTTTCCAAATTTTTTAAAACCCTTGAAAATCTTCAAAAACTTACATTTTGTTTTACATTTTTTTAAATATTTTCAAATCTTTAATTACTTTTTAATTTTTTCAAAACGTCTAAAACTTCTAAATATCTTTTAAAATGTGGTATTTTCCTAAAACTAAAAAAAATTGCATCATTAGAAAAATTGCTTTAAAATCTTCCGAATTCCCTTTTTGCAATTTTGAAAATCTTTCAAAATGTTTGGAAATATTCTCTTAAAATTAATTTAAAAAAAAATCATACAAAATTTTCCCAGGAATCTTAAGAAATGTTTTTATTCTCTTCAAACCCTTCAAAATTCTTGAAAAACTTCGAAATCTTGAAAAACTTACATTTTGTTCCACATTTTCGAAAATATTTTCAAATTTTAAATTATTTTTTAATCTTTGGAAAATGTTTTAACTTTCTAAATATCTATAATAATATTTTAAAAAATTTGCATAAATTTCTAAACTTTCTAAATGCCTTTTAAAATTATAAAAAAGAATCGCCCAATTAAAAAAATTACTTTAAAATCTTCCAAATTCTTTTTCTGACAATTTTCGAAACGTTTTCAAATATTCTCTTTAAATTAATTTTTCGAAACAAAAAATCACTTAAAATTTCCCCAGAAATCTTGAACACATTTTTGTAATTTCCTACAACCTTTCAAAATTTTTTAAAAACCTTCAAAAACTTACATTTTCTTTTACATTTTACATTTTTTGAAATATTAAAATTTTTGTATTTTTTTTTTTTTTTTTGAATTTTATCAAAACGTATAAACCTTCTAAATATCTTTCAAACTGTGATATTTTCCTAAAAATAAAAAAAATTGCATAAATAGAAAAATTGCTATAAAATCTTCCGAATTTTCTTTTTACAAGTTTGGAAATCTTTTAAAATGTTTTGAAATATTCCCTTAAAATTAATTTTTCAAAATAAAACACCCTTAAAAATTTTCCCCGGAATATTAGAAATGTTTTTATTATCTTGAAACCCTTCGAAATTCTTAAAAATCTTCAAAAACTTACATTTTCGGAAATATTTTCAAACTTTACATTATTTTTGAATCTTTGGAACATTTTTTAACTTTCTAAATATCTTTTGAAAAGATTCGAATTTTTCATAATTTTTTTTTAAAGCATAAATTTCTAAACTTTCTGAATATTTTTTGAAATGATGGTATTTTTCCTAACATTAAAAAAAGAATTGCCTAATTAGAAAAATTGGTTTATAAAATCTTGCGAAATCTTTTTTGACGATTTAGAAATCTTTTGAAATATTCTCTTAAAATTAATGTTTAAAAATAAGAAATCATTAAAAATTTACCCAGGAATCTTAAGAAACTTTTTTATTTTCTTACAAGCTTTCAAAATTCTTTAAAACCCTTCAAAATCTTCAAAAACGTACATTTTGTTTTACATTTTCAGGAATATTTTCAAATGTTAAATTATTTTTGAATCTTTGAAATATTTTTAATTTTCTAAATATCTTTTAAAATGTTTCGAATTTTCCCTAAAATTTAAAAGAAATTTGTATAAATGTCTAAACTTTCTAAATATTTTTCAAAAGGATGGTATTTTTCCTAAAATTAATTTAAAAAATTGCCTAATTAGAAAAATGGCTTTAAAATCTTCCGAAATCTTTTTTGGCGATTTTGGGAATCTTTTGAAATATTCGCTTAAAATTAATGTCTATTCAAAATAAAAAAACATTTTAAATTTTCCCGGAAAATTCACATTTTCCAAAACTTTAAATCTAAGAAGATAAAAACGTTTTGGTCTTCGATAAAAAAGGGCGTTAGCTTTTTAAATATTGGATTCCTGCATTTACGGCGGGACTATTGATTTCTATTTTGAAGCAACTCCAATCATCCCTTTGTCACGAGGAAGACAATCCTGTGAGTTTGAATCATGAACTACTCATACAACACGAGTAAACTAACAGTTCCTGCAGTGTTACTCTGTTAAATTATGTATGCAATCGACGATAGAAACTTGTTGAAAATCGTCTCACAAGGGGAAATTCTGAAGTGTACGCTCGTAAAATTGCAATTCGGTATAATAGCGACTAGAACTTGTTTATCCCAGAAATAATTTCAGAGGATAAACAAATATGGAAAGTGGTTTCCCAAAAATAAAGTTTTTTCATGATATATATTTTAACAAAATTATTTCCGACCAAAAAAATAGGACAAAAGCATTTCAAATATAGCAACAAATGATCCCTAGAATTTCGCTGAAAATGTAAATATTATAAATTTTCGTGTAATAAAACTGAAACAGATGGCCACAAAACTTCATTTTCAAAATTCCCTGACTTTTTACTGACTATTTTTCATTTTCCCTGACCATTTATATTTAAAAGGCAAAATTATAATCTTGTAACATTTTTAACATAGAATCTTTTATAAATGGAATAAAACAATTTGAAATTTTAATTTATACATTTTTAATTTATTATTCTCAGGAGTGCCACAACCTTATTTTCTAAAATAAAAAAATGAAATTTATAAGAATTCCAGGTGAATTTGAACGAATTCAAGATAAATTCATAAGACTTAAAAACAATGGAACTTAAATTCAAAAGAATTCGAATGAATTTGGCAAAAAAACCAAAAAATTTAATTGATTTCAGTGAATTAGAAAAATGTAAGGGAAATGAGAAGAATTCGATAAAATTCATAAAAATTCAAGATGAATTAAAAAAAAAATCAAGTGAATTGAAAAGGATTCAAGAATATGAAAAAATGCATTGAATTCTGTAAGTTTGAAAATAATTTAGAAACATTCAAATGAATACAAAAGAATTTGATGAAATTAATAAGAATTCTATGCTAATTAAAAAAACTTCAGGGTGAATTAAACAAAAACTTTAAAAAATAAAACAAATCCATTTAATTGAGTAGAATTGAGTGAATTTAAAGAAATTAAATAAAAATTCAAGTGAATTCAAAACAATTTAAAAATATGAAAAAATTCACTGAATTCAGTAAGTTGGAAATGAATTTAGAAAAATTTAAAGGAAAACAAAAGAATTTAACGAAAAGCGTAAGGATTCTATGCTACTTTAAAAAACTTCAGGATGAATTATACAAAAACTAGAAGAAAAAAAAAAGATATACATTTAATTGAGCAGAATTGAGTGAATTTAGAAGAATTCAAAAAATTCAAGAGTATAACAAAGCATTCAAATGAATTTAATAGAATTGAGGATAAACTGATACGAATTAAGGGTGATTTAACACAAAAATTTAAGTAAATTGAAAAAAAAGTTCAAAAATATAAAAAAATTCATTGAATTCAGTAAGTTTAAAATTAATTTAGAAAAATTCAAAGGAATACAAACGAATTTGATGAAATGCATAAGAATTCTATGCTACTTTAAAAAACTTCAAGACGAAAACAAACACTAAAAAAAACTACAAAAACCCATTTAGTTCAGTAGAATTGAGTTTATTTAGAAGAATTGAAGTGAATTCGAACAAAAAAACAAGAGAATTCCAAAGAATTTAAAAGAATTCAGGATAAATTACATAATAAGAATTCAGGGTAAATTCCAATTAATTTCAAATGGATTACAAAACATTTGAAAATCCCTTGAAATCCTTGCAAACTTCGGAAATCTTAAAAAACTCTCTTGGAATTCATTTAAAATATCTTAAAATCTTGTAATTCCTGTAAGAAATTGTAGAAAATTCTTTGCAACGGCATACAAAAATGTTTAAATCCCTTCAAATAATTAAAATCCTTGGAAATCCCTTGAAATTTTTTTAATCTCTTGAAAATGCCTTGGAATTATTTAAAATTTCATAAAATATTTCAAATCCTTTGAAATCCCTTGAAACTGTTTAAATCTCTTGAAAATTACTTCATAGTTTTTAAAATACCCTACAATTTTTCAAATCTTTTGGAATACCTTCAAATTATTTAAATGTATTAAAAATTGTATCGAATCTTTCAAAATACCCTAAAATATTTCAAATCCTATGAAATCTTTTGAAATTCCCCTAAAACTTAATAAAGCTCTTGAAAATTCTTCGGCATTTTTAAAAATACCCTAAAATCTTGAAATCCCTTTGAATCCCTTCACATTATTGAAATCATGTAGAAAATTATTGGAATCTTTAAAAATACCCCAAAGTATTTCAAATCCTTTGAAATGTATTGAAATCCCTTGAAACTTTTTAAAGCTCTTGAAAATTCCTTGGAATTTTTTAAAATACCATAAAATATTTAAAATCCTTTGTAATCCCTTCAAATTATTGAAATCCATCAAAAATTACTGAAGAGTTTTAAAAATACCCTACAATCTTTCAAATCTTATGGAATACCTTCAAATGATTGAAGTTTATTAAAAATTGCTTAGAATCTTTCAAAAAAAACCCTAAAATATTTCAAATCCTTTGAAATCTTTTGGGATCCCTTGCAACTTTATACAGCTCTTGAAAATTCTTCGGAATTTTCAAAAATATCCTAAAATCTATAAATTCCTTTGGGATCCCTTCAAATTATTAAAATCTTTTAAAAAGTCCTTGGAATCTTTTTGAATACCTTTAAATATTTCAAATCCTATGAAATCTTTTGAAACCCCCGGAAATTTTATAAAGCTCTTTAAAAATTTTCAGATTTTTCCAAAATTCCCTAAAATCTTTAAATTAATTTGTAATCCCTTCAAATTTTTAAAATCTATTAAAAATTCCTTGGAATCTTTTCAAATACCATAAAATATTTCTAATGCTTTGAAATCCCTTCAAATGATTGAAATCTATTTAAAAATCCTGGGAATCTTTTAAAACAGCCAAAATTATTTCAAATCTTTCAAAAACCTTTAAAACTTTTTAAATATCTTAAAAACTCTTCGGAATTTTTAAAAATACCCTAAAATCTTTAAATTCCTTTAGATTCTCTTCAAGTTATTGAAATATATTAAAAATTCCTTGGAATTTTTTTAAATACACCAAAGTATTTCAAATCCTTTGAAATCTTTTGAAATGCCTTGAAATTTTATGAAGCTCTTAAAAATTCTTCGGAATTTTTGCAACTACCCTAAAATCCTTAAATTCCATTGGAGTCCCTTCAAGTTATTGAAATATATTCAAAACTCCTTTAAATCTTTTAAAATACACCAAAGTATTTCAAATCCT